>JADRCD010220472.1:0-33124 GCA_019843815.1 Montemys delectorum
TATCATGATATGTAATACTCTCTGTGTGTATGTGTTATTTCTTATGATATATAATGAGTGTGTGTGTGTGTGTGTGTGTGTGTCTGTTTCTTGATATATAATGATGGAGGTTCTTACAAAAATCTAGCCATGGGTGAACTGAAAACCAACACCTGGGAGTTACTGCATCTCATATATTCAGGTTGACCCCAGGAATGCCTGGTTGTGGTAGCCTTGTGGCTTTTCATATATTGACATAATTAATATTAATACCAAAGCCATGACTACCAAGTCAACCTGATCAGCTCAGATGTATAAACTACCCACCAAACCTCATCTTCCAAAGCACATATGGACAGCTGTCAGGACCCACCATTATTTTCTCATTATCCTGTTATTAGTCACCTTAGTCTCCCCTGTGGAGTCTGGGGCTCAGAGCACGGGAACCCTGCTGAGTTGGGGGCCTGTGAAAGGTCACAGCTGAGGCGCAGAGTTGATGCTCCTATTACCAAGATCGTCTTGTTTCACATCTTGTTTTAACATCTGCTCAGCCTCTCACCTCTCGCTCTTTGCTCTGCCATCAATATTTGTGTTCTAACTTCAGTTGTTCTTAGGGTTTGTGAACTCCATGGGCAATGTGAAGAAAATGAAGGAATATCCTTCCAGATCAAAGGCACGTGGACATTGACACAGTTCGGTTCACACCATTCTTGAACTCCCAGAATCACTAATATCTGGACCCCAAGCGGGTTGTTGACACGACTATAGCTTAGTTGCTTGATCCTAACTTGAGTTTTTCCTCTGATTTCTCTCCATCTCAAATATCACTAAGTCTTCCAATTATGTATTCTTCCAGGCTACAAGCTCTTACAGACTGATAAACAAAACTAACCCTTCTGCTCCCAACATCCTGGGGCCAAGCAGTAGCTTGTGCCTCTCCATGGTCTGTCCATGCTTAACAAATGAAGTGTTTGCCTTTGTGCTGAGTCTCTGACGGGAAGTCTTAGTAAGACTCAACATTGCATGGTAATAGGAGAAAGCTGCTCACGAACCTGTGTGTTCTCCTAAGCTGTGTTGTTGAAATTTAAATAGAATTTACAGACATGAAGCTGACGATCCAGCATTGGAGATGACTTAGTCTTCTGCAGAGCATGTACTTTCTACCAATTTCTGGATTTATAATTTAAAAATATTATGTAGACTACAAAGAACCCTTGTTTGGTAAGCTTTGTTGATTGATCTTCAGGCTTCAAGCTTTATGGAAAAAATGCAAATGTGTCCTGGTAAAATACTGTAGTTTAAGTTGGTAACAGGTGCTTCTAATCCAAACATAACTTGAATGCAAGTGAAATTCTCTGCAGTTCTAAAAAGATGGATGTAGAGATTTCCTTAAATTAAGCTGTGATTTGGGACCCAGATGCGCACTTAATTGCTAATAAATGGGAAAGCAGTGGCAGGAGAGATGATCTGAGAGAAACTGTTGATCACGGCAAATATTTTCCTTGTCTTCTCCGTCAGCTGTGTCAGGCAGCTGTTTATAATCAGAGAGTGACAAGTGAAAAGCCCCTGGATTAGGAAGGCAGCTCATGGTCTGGAAAACGTCCTTTGACCCAGCCAGAGGAAAGCAGTATTTGATTCAGCCACTTGCCAGCATGGCCTCGGTACACAGTACTTGAGGGACTTGGGCACCCACCCAACTGAGCACCTGTGTTTGATTTTTCTTATCTCCATGTAACGTGATGAGTCCTGAATTGGCAGCTTCCCTGAAAGCATGCGCCAGTGGGTTGGTGCCCCCTTCCCTTCATTGTTGCTGTCTGCAATTCTACAAAGTGTCACCAGATACTGTTCTCAAATATACTTTCTTTCCAGGTATAACAGTAGGATTTCTGTGGTGTGTCTGTGTATCTTGGGGATACACAGCTGGAAACCCCAGATTCCAGACAGAACAGCTGGAAATTCAGCTGTTTGATTTGCAGGACTCCTGGAGGGGGTGTCTTTAGTACTCAGTTATTGTTCAAAATGCACCTGTATCCATTTGTTTGATACTATCTCAATAGTTCTATATGCCTCACTGAGAAAAGAGAAATTCAGTTTTTGGCCTAACTGAGCAGATTGTTTGTTCCATTCTAGAAGATTCTAATAAAGTTCTAACACATTAACGGCAATTCTTAACTGTCCCCATGTTCTTAGAAATTGTTCTTAATTTTTACTCATTTCTTTCAGGTGAAAAAAATGATTAAAGAGCTAGCAATCATCTCGTAATGTTAATATAAATATTATCAATTATTAAGTTAACCTCTATGGGTTTTTCTTTCCTATATTCTAGGTGTTAAGTGTTACATACATATGCATACATACATCTAATCCTAATCCTGAAAGAAATACAACTTAAACATAATTTTTATGTCTGTTTTTAAAATGAAAACTCAGCAAGATAGGTAATTGCTCTAAAGAGACAATAGTCACTTCATTTTGCAAGCAGAGTGAATGATAGAGGGGATGGAAAGCCAGAGTTAAAGTTGACAGGAGAGTCATGTGATGTGGATATAGTTTGTATTGTCAACTCTTTACTACAAAGAAACAGTCTCTATCAATCCTAGCCCATTGGTTGTCAGATTGAAGTGGACATTTTAACTAATGTGACATTTATTTATTTATTTATTTATTTATTTATTTCCCCGGTAGATGGTTGTTTTTGCTGAGTCATTTCTTTGCACACTCTCAAATGTGCATCCAGACGCTGCTCTTCTTAGGCAGCCTGCTAGACAGCTTCCGTCAGGGAGAGCTGAGTTGAGGAGTTGGCGTCCCATTGCTGTGAATGAGTTAGGTCGGGGAAAGGGTTCTACCTGCTTTGAATCTGTTTGTGTGTTAAATGAGAATACTTTCTCCATTAGAGGCTTAAAGAAGATGAAGCACATAAAGTCACTTAATCTCATTAAGCCATGGCTTCCTCACCTACCAAATGAAATAATAATGCACCTGCTTCAGGGGCTATGGTGGGGGTTGTATGCAATAATGCTTATAAAATGTTTAACAAAGAGCTTGACAAAGCAAATTCTGGTCAGGAGAGAGAGGCATCTTAAGTCCTCTATTAACCTGACATGGAAGAGGATCCAACTGCCTTCTCTGGTTTCAAGCATGAGGATTAATCTTTGTCTCAGTTGTACCTGTTTAGGATTATATTTTCATATTTACTAGGCTTCCATTGTGAGTGGATATTGACCTACTTTCAATACCTTTCCTATCTATTTTGACCCCAAATCTCACATATCACAGGACTGTTGGAGCTCTCATTTTATTAATGAGGTCGAACAAAACTGAAAAGCTGGGAAAGGGCAAGAAATTCCCATCAGGACCCAGGAATCCTCATCTCCTCTACTTCCCCCCCCCCCCCCCTCAATCTCTCACATTGGCTCAAATTCTTATTTATGCTTCAAAAAAAAGTTAAGAAAATGGAAATTTAAAGAGTGTTTGCAAGCTACTTTCATCTTTAATCTATCTAAAATTCACTTTTAATATTGGGTATGGGAGACATTTTCTGAAAGTCCACAGAATAATTCAATTCTGACAAGACTTCAAGACTTTTCAGGCTAAATTGCAAAGTAATTTAAGATCTCCTTTCAAAAAAATGTGCCTATATTTCATACACACACACACACACACACACACACACACACACACACACACACGTGCATGTGTACTCACATGCATAATCCTTTTCAACCATCTTTAAACTCCAGAGGGTTTTTTTTGTTTTTTGTTTTTGTTTTTGTTTTTGTTTTTGTTTTTTGTTTTTTGTTTTTTGTTTTTTGTCACCTTAAAGTTGGGATTTAATAGACCAGGGCTACAAAGGAAACTGTCAAGGGTATGATTATGTGCTGAACTTCCTGACTGTTCTTGTTGCTATTATCAGTATGAGTCTGATGAAATCACATACCCTCGTTGTATCGGTTATTAAGAGACTGCTTGTTCCTTCATGACTATGCCAACCTTTCTAACAGGAGGATGTGGCTGGGCACAGAAAATCTGTGTACTCTTCCTCCTTCCCTGTCAGATGTGGTGGAAGACAGAAAACAAGTCAGTGAGCCTTCAGTGAGCAGTTTCCTGGGGCCATGGTACCAACTCTTGAGGGCATGGGTTTCCATCATGGCACCCTGGCTAGGAAATCTTTCATTCTATGTTTAATCATCTTCAGGCAGTCTTCCTGCACAGCACCTATCCACCCTCCAGCGCACTCTCCCTTCCACATAGGCCACCCTAGTTTCTCTTTAGCTGCTGTCATTTCATTGTGTATTTGTTAGCTTCACTGTATTTATGTTGTCTTCTCCATTGCAACGTACGAACAGCTGTGTTTTGTCCCTGTTGCATCCCCAGAGCTTTGAACAATGCCTGCACACAGTAGGGGCGATGAATATTTGTTGGTGGAATGAATCAGTTTGGCTTGAGATTACATTACTCACAGTATGGCCCTGACACACAAACTCCACTTCCAGCGGAGTTATCCTTGTCTTTTTCTTTCATGGCTGACATGAAAATGGCAAGATGATATTTGTCAAGGGCCTGGGTATGAATTTGGGCTCTTAGCAAGCAATCATTAAATATCACTTCAGAGGGCAAAACAGTTAATTAATGAGCCTCCTCTGGTACAGCCCTTTGCAGGGCCCTTTGGCCCTTGTGAAGGTCCCCATGGGACATTGGGAAGAAACTTTATGCTTCTAACTCAAGCTCAGTGAACTACTGACCAGGACCCCTTATTATTAAGACAGCTCCTCTAACCTCCCAGGGTGCCTGGAATGCCCCCAATTCCTGAAACCATTATGTTTTACAGCAGGTTCTCTTGACAGAACTTCATCAGCCTTTGGCAGAACATAAACCCAAATAATGGGCAGGCAGACGCCAGAATGAATTCCAATGTGTATACACAATTCTTGGCCCCATAAAAATCAATTCCTTATTCATAATTAAGCAAGTTCCCAGGGAAAGGGCACGTTGGTATAGTTATTAAAAGATAAATAATAGATAAGGATCCACTTGTTTCTTGCTCTGTTCATCTTTCCTTTCTTGGTACAAAGAGCTTTAAACATGAACTAGTACTGTAATTAATTCTTTTCTCCTGCCTGGTCCCTGCCAGTGACTTACAAGCCCAACAAAATGGGACAGCTTCTGAGAAAATTCATAGCCATTCTGTGCTGTACTGCTCTTTTAAAATGTATCCCAAATTGCAGAGTGACAACCCAACCCTAGACGGGAAGAAAATAAACTGTGAGCATCTGATATTAAATGTCACAAGTCACAAGAGTGCGTCTCTCATGAGCCTTTTCTAGTTTTCCAGATTAGAGACTTGCTTAAACATGCAAAAAGGCTGCTAGTCAAGAGGGCCACACCTGCCAACTGCTCGATTCAATGAACCAGCCAATGTTCATTCAATGTGTTGGGAAGAATGGACGCACTTGACCTCAGAGAGTTGTGGTACTGAGATAAGATGATGCTGTCCCTCCTCATAGGAATGTTTTCTCACATAGCTGAGAGAGGGGAGTCCCCTGAATCACTAGAAAGCTGGGGCTGCTAGTTCATCCTTTAGGGGAGAGAGCCAACTCTTTCTAAGCACTGTCAAAGAAGGCAGTTATTGGTTATAGATTCTACAAATGTGGGGCATGAGCATACAGAGTCTGGTGCCCTTTCTGGCCTATAGAATTAATAGAGAAGGAGCCAGTTGGAGCAGGACCTGTAGGCTCCCTGGTTTGGTGTACTTGGGAAGCAGGTGAGATAAGACAGCAAGTGCCATGTTTCTTCACCTAGGGAACTTATCTGAACTTTGAGTTCAAGAGACTAGGTAAAGGCACTGAGATCAAGCAGCCGTTAATTCAAGTCATGGGGATAAGCAGGAATACGTGTAGCTAACAGAGAAGATGAGGGTTGAGTTGGCACATGAGAAGAAGTTCTCATCAGAGCATCAGCTGAGGTCTCTGGGAGAATGATTCAATAGGAAGCAGAGTTAGACTTAAAGCATGTCACATGAAGACCAAGACCAAGAGCCAGGCACACCCTCTAGTACCCAGTACCACAGGATACCAGCAGGGGGACCTCACTGCTGCTCATCCACTTAAGGACCTTTCTGTGTGGAGAAGAGGAAGCCTGCTTTGAAAGTTGAGGTTTAAAGCTAGACTTATGTAAGTTTAAATCGAGAAAAGTCATTGAATAATAGAGTCTGACCAAGAAATTATTAACAAAACCACTTAACCAGCACAAAGTCAGATTCTATATAGTACAGCTAAGAGCAGTAATTAGGGGTAGAGGGAGGCATTTATGTCCTAATTAATCAAAAACTCATATCAATCAACTAGTGCTGATAGTTTGAATTTCTTTGTTAGGGATTAAAGGTTTGGCAGAAAAAAATGGAAGGTCCTTTTAAATATCTGTGGCTATTTTCTGCCAGGGGGGTCTGCCCCAGGTAGAATGGGCTGAAGTATGGGACACAGTATGGGACACAGGCCAAAAAAATTGATGATCTCCAGCCTTTTACTTGTCTAACTGTTCTGTGCTAAAGACCTCACTCTTTCTTACTGTTCTGTGCTGCATGAAGCACTGGGGAACTTAACTCTTTATCTCTCTTATTATTTGCTTTATAATTCTCTGTGCTAGAATAAGCACTGGAAATGTAACTCTTTGTAAACTTACTTTATAATTCTCTGGCCATTAACATATACTGTCTAGCAGCAGGGACTTCACAGAGGATTTATGGCGAAGGCTCCCTTCTCTCTTGCCTAGAGGCTTCTCCCCTCCCTGGTGAGATGAGAGAAGCTTGGAGCAATTAACTTTTATTGAGAACCAGGAAAAGAAAGTCACAGTCATAGAGAGAAAACCTTTTACACACACATTCTTTCATACACACATTCACATTTTTTTTTTTTGGTGTGTTGGGCCCAACCATCTGTCCCATCAACTTACATACTTAGAACTCTTCTACTTAAAATTCATATGTATAGAGCAGAAGTCCCCCACTCCCACCCCTGTACGCATGTTTCATTGTGCAAATGCCAGAGCAGAAAGAACTTACTCATTCTGGATGAAAAATAAGCTCCAACCTTCATTGCTTAGAGAAAGAAAAAAATTTCTACCTTTTTGTTGAGTATAAAAATCAAAAACAAAAAACTGAAAACACCTGTCCTTGTCAGTATGAAGAAACTCGCTGTTAAGAAAACAAAACAAAAACAAAAACAAACAAACAGAAAACAAAGAACCCACAAAGCATGCCTCCTGGTCCTAAGAAGCCTGCCTGCTACTCTCGGCTCTGCTCTGCTTCTATTCTGCTTCTATCTTGTTTTCCCTCTTCTCTTCTTCTTCTCTCTTATTGTCATTGTTCCTAGTTCTTGTACTTTTTCAAGTACATGATTACACGGTATTCTAAACATCTCTTGTGATCTAAAAATCACAATAAGTTCAAACAAAAATTCAAATCATAAATAGAATAAAGAATTACAACAGAGATGCTTATATGTTTCATTAAGACTAGTTATCTAACTAAATGTTTTATTATCTGTCACTAGAGCCACAATTTCATTAAGAGTTTAAAACAGTAACTCTTATGTCCTAAGTTAGCATGGTTTTGTCAAGAGGGCAGATCATCTGCCTAGTGTCCCATTAGTTTTGAGCTTTTGTATAGATAAACCAGAAAATATTTTATTTTCTGTCTGAGCACCTACAATAAATTGTCTATACCCAGTTTTATGATCTTTAGTAATCAGATGATGGCTTCACAGACAGACCAGAAGAATGTTTCCCCTGATCATAAATCTGTTTCATGCCCGCTTTCTATCTTAGTATAACTAGCCCATGATACGTGAAGGTTTACAGAGCCCTAATTGCAGACTATATTATAGAGGTCTCAAAACTTACTTATATAAATTTAGGAATTCTATAGAATCATTATTAGGAATTATGAAATCATCAATTTGCCTATATAGCATTGCTTTAAAAAAAAAGAGTACATCTTCATTGATCCACAGAAAATCTGCCCAATAGGGTGGGCTAATGCCTAGGAATTGTTATATTAATTTAATCATGATAGGAAAGGCCATATCAGCTGCAAGAAAGCAATCCTAAGATGAAGTCTCTTTGGGCCTTGCCTCTTAGAGCTTACCCATCACAGACCATGAAAAACCAGGGGACCGTCTTCAGGACTATCACCTGCTAGCCTTTAGCCTATCCTAGATGGCTCCTGAAAGTAATAATTTTAATACACACAGAGAGATTATATATAGATGTATACATATGTAATTAGACTTATAGAAATTCTAAAGGGGATACAATATGTTCATTTAACACTTTTTTAAAAAAAAGCTTTCATATGACATTGATTTAACATTAACAAAACAAATAAGAGTAGATATAAGAGTAGAAATGAAGGGTAGAAAGTTGCCCTAAAGAATCACATTTGTTGCAGGAGGACCATGCAGGCAGGGCACTGTGTAGCTGCCTGGAACCTGAGGCCATCACATGGCCAGGTAGTTTCTAGGAGCAACTATGTAGCAAAATATTTTAGGGGATGCAGTGAAGGAAGTATACCAAGAATGAATGTTTTTGGAAGCCAAGAGATTTGATTTAATTATAACAATTTGAGAAATGTTAACTCAGTAGGATCCAGAAGGTGGCCAAAGACATGGGCGGGACCAATGAGATCACAACATTCCTTCAAAGTCATAGGCAGGACTAATGAGATCTCACTTTCCTTCAAAGTCATGGGCAGGATCAATGAGATCTCACTTTCCTTACTATGTGCACTCTCACTCTCACTCAGGGTCTTGTCTCCCTTAGCATCTCTTCTTCCTTTCTTTTACTTTCATCTCCCCCTCCTCACTGCCTGCTTTTGCACCATGAATTTACTGTGCCATAGAATACTCTGTACTAAATATATTGCAAGTACCAAAGATTTTTGTCTCTCTAGACGAGAGGATAGTCAGAGAAGCCTAGGTTCTATATAGGTTAAAATTTTCATGGGACATCTACTTTGAAATACTTTCTTTAGAACTATTTCAGATCAGAGGGAGGGAGAGAAGGGGTAGAAGGAGGGAGAGGGAGAGAAACAGACACAGAAACAGAAAAAAAGGAAGTTACCATTTGAAGCAGGAAGGAAGAGTTCCCTAGCAAATGATTATCTAGTTCCTCCCAGATGCCATTTTAAGAGCTTTCAAATGTCGATGCATTTAATTGTCATAGCAACGCTATATAGTGGGTACTTTTATAATTTTATAGAACTGGGAATACAAATAGTTTAAGTAAGTTGATCAAGGCCACCCAACCAATGAGACAGAGCCAAGTTCTATACCCAGGTCTCAAATCCAGGTACTCAATGCTCCCTAGGACACCAAGCCTTTTTTATTTCAGGACCATTGTATTCTATATAAAAATGTCCACTATTGAGAATAGTAGGCAGAATCTTCGTTGTGCCCGTGAATCTTAAGTACTGCACTAAAAAAAATAAAGACCCTTATTAGTGTTGTTCATCAAGTTACAATACTTCATTTATTTCAGATTTCTTAGTTGGAAAGGGCTATGCACATTTATCTCCTAGTTTCTGCTGAGCAGTCAGTTCCTGAACAGGGTAAATCGATAACCTGGACTTTTTTCCAAGTTATAAAATGAATATTTAAACACTACTGGGTATTTTTGGTCATAATATTTTCAAAGCTGTTGAATCTATCTACCTCAAAACTCTAGTGATGAGAGACTACCTCCCCACAACCCCTGCACCAGTTTTGGTATACTCAGGCCTCTCCAGGTGTTCTAAGGGACTGCACTGAACATATTAACAGAGGGTCCACTTTTTCTTAACTTCTCTTGTCCTTTCAATATATTTATCCATTACAAGCACTCATTGAACAGCCCTCTAATCAACAACATTTACATAGGAATTTTATAAGTGTTTCAGAAACTCACAGTTATGGAGGAATATTATCAACTCTATTTGCCAGGTGATAGAATTGTTACGAGTATGATCAGTTGCCCCAGGTCCTCCAAGCTGTGACACCTCTTGGTGTCACAGCTTTGACATGAGTAACAAGGCACAAGGGAGAGTCTCAAAATTGCACTGAGAACACCAACAGTGCCCACAGCCTGACTCCATCCACTCAACGCCTAACAAATATCCTACAGTCAGAGTACATTTTAAGAGCTAAGTTTTGCAAGACTCTTTCATTCACTTCTTTCTTTCTACATACTTGAGGTCATTCAATCATCCTTAGCAGAGACTTGCACATGCCAAGCACCAGGCTGTGTCATAGCCATACAAAGGGGAACAAAGCCCAGATGAGACTGAACAAAGCTTGAAGTGTAGGTGAGGAAGCCTACAGGTTTTCCTTAAGGAAGCCCAAGCATCAGTACCCGTACCCACTGCTTCCCACACTTATCCCTGCACACAGAAATACCCAGCCCACATTCCATCAGAGCAAAGGCTCTGTGGTACCCAAGAAACATCTCTCTTAAGGTGAGTGCAACAATGTCACTCAACTACCTTCATTAGAAGATTATTTTTTGTTTTTGTTTGTTTTAATAAAGAAGAAATATAATGTTTACACTATGAACAGAATGGCTATATGACTCTATTCTCCTTTCCTCTGGCGCTTTATTTTAGAAAGAATGGAGGAGGCAGTCAGGGAGGACAACATTGACCCTCTGTATCTCACACAGATAGAAGACTAAACAAAATTATAGTGTAAGCATAAGATAGCAAATGTTGTATGAATTCCCTTCGTGCATGAATTCATGTGCAGACTCCCTGAGTTCCAGTCATACCCATGCAGCAGGTATGTCTTGAAGGTGCCCTGAACTCACCTGCCTCAATGCCTTTCTTTATATTCTCTTCATTGCCTGGACTAACCTCTCCCCATCACTGTCTGTTTTTCCATCAAAGACCATCTTCTTTAGTCTGAAACAGTGTTTCCCCTTTGTACCATTAAATGGACTGTGGTTCTCACAGCACCACCCTCAGCACTGTTCATGTCATCTATCTCTAAGGATTTTCTGTTTAAGAGATGGCTTCCGTGTACTAGCTGGTATTTGTTGAATTTAATTTTGTTCCCATCCTGTGGGCTTCTCTGCCTGTCTCCTGCACCCTGTATGTAATGCTTCACCCAGCATGTAGCAGGCACCTAGTGATTATATTTTGGGAAGACTTATGACTAACAAATTCAATGGAGTACCTCCCTGGTCCAAGGGTTTAATATGCTTTTCTCTTCGAATAAGGCAAACATCATATGGAGTTGGACAAACACAGGCTCTATCATATTTTAGTCGACAGAATTAGGACAACATCTCCTTAAAGATCATAGCTCAAATCAGTGAGGTCAGCAAGATAAGTTGAATGAGGTCATACACAGGGAATTTTTGTTAATGTATATTTTCTTCCATACATTATAAAGAAATATATTTAGCATGTCATACTTACAATTGTGTATGTATTCTTCAATGAAAGATTTTGTAGCTGAATAAAAGTGAAATTGGTTTAAGGAAAAGCAGACCATAAATAATGCCGTAAGGAGGGAGCTAGATATGGGGAGAGGTAAAGAGATGCCAATTCAAGGGGTCAGGCCCACTACTGGCACAACCTCCAGAACTTTAGGGCTATTCACAAACCTCCATTGCTGTAGATAGATAGATAGATAGATAGATAGATAGATAGATAGATAGATAGATAGATAGATGGAAGAAAGGAAGGAAGGAAGGAAGGAAGGAAGGAAGGAAGGAAGGAAGGAAGGAAAGAAGGAAGGAAGGAAGGGAGGAAGGAAGACTTGTATTTGAAAGAAAGGAAGGATTCTCCCTTTCATGCCTCTTGACAGAAATGGAGAGTTGTGCTGGTGAATGTCAAGGTAAACTGAGACTTCCTCAGCCCCAGCACTTGGTTTTCATCAGCTATGGTGTTTAACACTTTTCAGGGGATTGGCAAGTACAAAAGACAAAGGGTGTGTTTGCACCATGGCTTTGCTGGAAGCCTAACACTCCACAGAAGGAGGGGTTCCTCAGGCTCTCCCTCAGGTACACTGCAGGCTGCCTTCACCACCATTCATCTTCTTTATCCAGTTAAGAGATCAATGTAGAAGTGTTGGCCTGCTTTGGAGGTTTAAAGGTATGCACAGAAATCCAAAAATCCAAAGAACATTTAAAACTACCACCTTTCCTTCCATATCTTCCTGTGGGAAGACTGGAACCCACTTGTTCCCTCTCCTAACTAGTCTCTAGAGGCAGAGAGCCAGAGCAGAGAGTCAGCAGGCTCTAATCATCCCAGCCTAAGAGACTTTGTTCCTTTGTGTATAATCCTGTATAATCTCCATCAGTCTGGCTGATGTGCCTTCTCCTCTCCACACAGCTACAAAGTCCTGTCCAGAATTCACTGCCAAAGTCTTCATTTCCCACCCCCTAACTAATTTTAAAAAGACTTGATGTTAAAATTAAAGCGATGAAAAATAATTCTAAAATCGAACTTTGTTGGTCTCCCTCAATCCTTCTAGGTTTAGCACCTCTGCTCATTTTAATGCTATACCATGAGGAGATCATAGCTCTTAAAATAGGATACACCTTGGTCCTCTTATTAGCATTCTGGGATTTAAAGCCTCCATTTAAAAACTCAAATATAGCATCCTCAAAAATATCTAAGTAAGCCAACCATGATGGTTTGAAAAGCTGACACAGGAGGATGTCGATGAGTTGGGGCTAGACTGGGCTGCAGAGTATAACTGTCTCAAAACAAACAAAGAAATTAACTAAACACACTGCCTGTTGGTGGGCCACATTTCTTGTGGAGATCTGTCTATTGGTGCCATAAGAACTAGATATGAGAAATGACCCTGGGTGACCACTGCCGTTTATTTCTGTGGGAGAGCGGGGCCTTTGCCTGTCCAAGGAGTCAATACTGTGGTGTTCGGCAGGCCACCAGGGCTCTTTTCCCACAGGGTTACACTGGAGAGAGAAATGTTTTGTGGCTTATGACAAGATCATGGCAGAATATTTTGTGCATGCTGTGATTTGTATTGCCCATTTGTGCACAGGCCATAAAAGTGCAGTTTTTATCAGGGACATTTGTTGAATATAGAACAGTGCTGAAGACATATGGCCACTAAATAATTCACAGTTATCTATCTTCTCAGCAGATCCCATATACACCTACCATGTTTTAATGCCTAGTTGCTCAGAAACAATATTCTTTACAACTCTCCCTATATACAAATGTTTACTGACTGGCAATAGTATATGGATGCCATGAGATTGGGCTGGAAGGCAAGGAATGGTTGCTGCTTTCTCTGCCTCTTCCCTTCTCCTTCGGTTGATCTCACCAGTGCACAGCCTCATTGGATGTATGCTTCTCCCAGAAGATGGTATACAATTTGACTGTCACTGACTAGGCTGTTCTCTTGTCTTTTCAGCTCTATATCCATCTATAGTCCCAAGGAGAATCCCAACGCATTTGACACAGCAGCCTTCTTCCAATCCGTGGGCAATTTCCTAGGGATCTTTGCCGGCTCCTTTGCAATGGGCTCTGCGTATGCCGTTGTTACCGCACTGATATCCTTTGCTGTTATATGGAATCCAGGGACAGTGCAGAGCAGCCAACATGCATGAAGTGCTGCTGAAGCTGAATGATCTCCTCAGCAGTGAATGGTTGAGAGAAGCTCGAATTCAATACAGCACTGCTGAGCCCATTCCAGTTCTGTGCGATGGAGGCACTGGATCAGTAGCAGTAGCAGAGGAAGCAGGTTCTTCCTCTCTCCACAGCAAAACCTACCACTGTTGTCAATACCTTCTCTTAGACAGCCTTAGAAAAATTGGCAACTGTGGAAAGTTACAGGCATAGGACATCAGGACTGACTACAGAAAGGTAAAGAGAAAGAATGGAATATACACTGTTAAAAAAAAAAAGTAGAGGCTCACAGCCATCCATTGGATTGCACACAGGGTCCCCAATGAAGGAGCTAGAGAAAGGACCCAAGGAGCTGAAGGGTTTGCAACCCCTTAGGATGAACAACAATATGAACTAACTAGCACCCTCAGAGCTCCCAGGGACTAAAACTCCAACCAAAGAGTACACATGGTGGGACTCATGGCTCCAGCAGCATGTATATAGCAGAGGATGACCAAGTGGGTCATCAATGAGAGGAGAGGACCTTGGCCCTGTGAAGGTTCTATGTCCCAGTGTAGGGGAATGCCAGGGCCAAGAAGTGGGTGAGGGTGGGGTGGTGAGCAGGGGGAGGGGGGAGGGAACAGGTTATTGTTTTAGTTTTTGGGTTTTTTTTTCTTATTTTATTTTCGTTTTCATTTTTCTTTTGGAGGGGAACTTGGGAAAGGAGATATAAAGAAAACATCTAAGAAAAAAAAAAAAAAGAATAGCCTCAAGTACGGTTGATAAGGCGAGTACACTCTGCTGTTGGTCTGCAGCTGATAGGGTAAGCCAGGACAACGACCAATAGGAGTTTAAAAAGCTTCCTGATTATATTGTGAAGAAATGATGGCTGCTCCATGTGGGTTTCTTTTGTGTCTTTTTTTTTTTTTTTTATTGTTTTTTTTTTTTTGGTGTTTTTGGTTTTTCGAGACAAGAGTTTCTCTGTGTAGCCCTGGCTGTCCTGGAACTCACTCTGTAGACCAGGGTGGCCTCCAACTCAGAAATCTGCCTCCCTCTGCCTCCCAAGTGCTGGGATTAAAGGCATGCGCCACCACCACCCGGCTTCTTTTGTGTCTTAATCATTAGATGGAGCTATGGCAGAGGTCACATGCTGCCTGCACTAGATGGTGGCAGAGTGACTGAGGGTATAGCATGTGCCAGGGCTTCCACCGGCAGCTCCTTATTTGGATCCATCCTGTAGCATTTATACCCTCTATTTACACAGGAGATTAAGGAGGTAAGAAACCTCCCATACTAACTCTGTGTCCCATAACAGGAATGATGAGCATGATAAGAATACGATCCCTTAGGATTTACTGGGAACTTTGTCACCCCTCCAATAACCTAAGCATTTTTTTTTTAAATCTCGGACACTTTGTACAACGATCCTGGGAGGTAGATCCTGTTGTTATTCTAAATGCACAGCTGAAGAATCTCCAATAGTTAAACAGTTTGACTGTGGCCATACAGCTAGGGTGCTTCAGGGCTAAGATTCAGAAGCAGGCTTTTTATTCTGATATTACAGACAAGGCGAGGGAAAACTCCCATCAGGCTAGGGAACAGAACCTGTGGCCACGGAAGTGACGGACGGACAGTCCTGGAGGGTAGAAGTCTGCCAGGGGTCAGGCCACATCTGCAAGAAGGCAGAGAGATGGAGGAGGCAGGGGCCAACTGCTTGACCCTTGCTGGCTGGAAGGCTCTACAGAAAGGCTGTGGAGGAGACAAGTGTGCACAGCTGTCTGTCTACCCCTAACCTGGGCATCTTGTCAACCAATAGTGAGGTAGTATCTTCAGATCAGGCCTTCAGGCTCTAGGCTTGGATTTTAACTCAGAACTAATGGCTTTTTGGAGAAGGTTAAAGGAAGAGATATTCTATAGCTTACTTAGATACAGAACTCATCTAATAACTAAGAAAGTGTAAACTCCCCCTGCCCCCAAAAAACCTAGTAAGGATTAAGAGAATACTCCTGATGAGCAGGAAAGCCATCCTCCTAAGCAACAGGAGAATGTGGAAATGGACCGAGGTAAGCCCATGGTTTACTCCACATAATGAGTCACATCCAGTTCTTTAAAGATATATTTCCCTGAAGGATATTTCACCAAAAGAAGTCGACCTAAGCCTCTTACAGAGATTTTCCCATAGCCCTCAGTACATGCCAGTAAAGTTCTGAGTACATCACTCTCTACAGGTGCATGTGGCAATGAGCAGACAGATGATGCCCTCATCCAATTTCCCATCAGAGAATCGGAGGCACCACATGGACTAGGTCTATGACTAAGAGAGTGGAGAATTTTGAATCCTACCATTCTGACTCTTGGTATTGTGGTATTCTAAAACTTAACAAATGATTTTCCACATACCCATCCCATTCCTCTCTGTAAACTTGGGGGAAGATGTATTATTCTTATTGCCAACTATATAGGACAGAAGGGAGGACGAGGCTAGTACACTGCTTGGTAGTAACACATCCAGTGTGTATGGTCAAGCCATGGGCTGAACACAAATATTCCATCCCAGAGGTCAAAGCTCAAGCTTTCCTCTCCGTAACAGACACTGTCCAACTTTTAACGTAGAATAGGTTTCATTATTTTCTTCTAAAAGCCTTAGATTATAAGCCAATCATACCACATTTTTTTAGGGCATTTTGTGCCTAACAAATATGTTAGCAATATACCAACTTCCCATCATTGCAGACTCTTAACTATCTCCCCAAAACCCATTCTTTGCCCAGCTTGGGTCAGCATCCTTTATTTATTTATTTATTTATTTATTTAATATTTCTAATTTAGAATTTACAGATGATTGCCCAGATATCACCTTTGTCAAAATGAACCTTTTTTTTTTTTTTTTTTTTTTTTTGGCCAAATGGTATTGTATTTGATTTAAAAATCAAAGTAATTCTCCTCATCTATTGATACCAAGAGAGCATGTTCCCCTCTCACTATGAATAACTGCCTTGCTCTATCTCCACCCCTAGGGGAGAGGGTTCCACAGAGGGACCTGCTTCAGGCTACATCCTACGGACTGGTACCATCTACAGGACTGGTACTCCTCTACAGGACTCATCTAATTCCAAGGCTCAATCTTTTGCTTGCCCTTTCTCTATCTGCCAGTGTTTCTGAGGTGATG
Organism: Montemys delectorum; assembly: GCA_019843815.1. Classification (NCBI taxonomy): domain Eukaryota; kingdom Metazoa; phylum Chordata; class Mammalia; order Rodentia; family Muridae; genus Montemys; species Montemys delectorum. The sequence continues at coordinate 16,758 of JADRCD010220472.1, forward strand.
CTCCAAGGGCTAAACCACATTTAAGAGATTTCATACCCACAGTCTGCTGGTATACAATCTTGGTAGAGACTCTTTGAAAAAGTTAAATTTGTATGGGTGTGTTCAGCCTGCAGTGGAGCATGGACGTCACGCTAACTCCTTGGGGCCTGGGTGCTACCCCCTACTCAGATATGAAGAAACAGGCTTTGGTTCTGCAACTGTCATGGCTGAATCCATTCCTCTTAGCCAACAAGGAGATTGAGTTATAAAAACTGTTGTTGTTTTCCTTAACACGCCTTGTCACTTGACCAAGTTTACCAAGCTCCGTGAGTTTCCAATGCTGGAGACGGGCCTATTTTTCCTCCTTTCTTGGAGTGCCTTCCTGTCTGCAGAGGCTGCCGGCTTAACAGGTCAGTGCTTTATGCTGTGGTGTGAGCAAGGCCTGTGAATGTGGGTTGTTGTGTGTGTCTCGGTGTGGAATCTTCCCAGCTCAGCAGGAGGGGGAATGAAGTCTCTCTTAAATAGTGAATTGAATGGATTCTATCAGAATCGGCCTCTGCGGAGCTCCCTGGGGAGAAATAATAAAAAATAATTCATCCACTTTGTGCAGAATAGTTTAACAGAATGATTTCAAAATGTTCTTTTCTTCCTTTTGGATAGGAGGGGATGGTGAAGGGACTGGCCGATAGTTATGATGGATGACATTACAAATGAAAGGCTACATGCACTGTGAAGGAACACACACCCAGCCTCACTAGAGAGAAGGAAGCCAGTGGCTCCTTCCTTTTGGCTCCCAACAGCGGGCTCCAGTGTGGGCAGCCTCTCCAGAGTGTGCATATCTCACACATATCAATGTTCATAATCTTTGCACAGCTGCCTGGGCAAATAAGAACACCAAATGCCAGTGGGCGGCTCTACAGTCTAGTGTCACATATTGCAGAAAGTCTACAGAGTCCTCCGAAGTTGTACAGTTGATCTAGGGAAAACTGTCTTAAGACTCATGGGATTTAGATTCTTTGCTATGGATTCCTCAACCAAACTGTTGGTCTGTCATTGCGAGGGTTATTCTGGGGTAGCTGTACCAGTTGGGTGCTTTTCATGTATAGGAGTCAACAAAGCTCTTCAGCCTGACTCTGCTTCTCTAATGGTTCAGTACTGAGTACCTATCTACCCACCACATTTTAACTGTCAAGAAATCTCTGAGACTCACTCACTACAACACCATTACCCATAGTAAAATCTGTGTCCTTGGGATATTTTCAGTCTAATGGATAAATAACCTAAGCAACAATTAAAGTGGACACGCAATGAGGATGTTCCATAAACCACTGTCCTAGATGATCTCAATCTACAGAAAGACTCAAAAAACAAGAAGTGTCCCAGGCCACTGTGTGCTGAGTCCTGAGGCTGAGATTTAAAGCTAGAAGCTTCAGTTCCAAACTCTTAGGCAGTCCCATGACAAATGAGCCTCCCCTGTGAGAGACCAGGCTGATCTACAACAGAGGGTCATTGGGTCCCAGGAGCCTGCCTTGTCCATTTGCTGTTGGTCATCTCTGGTCTGTTGCTGCATATCATTTTAGCATGATGACCAGTTGATAACCTGACCTGAAACACTGTAAAGCCTCATGGGCCCTGTATTCCCATAGGTTCCTAGCCAGAAATATGCCTTGAAAGTTCTCATGATACTCAAATCAAAGTGGCTCCACCTTCCTGAGCATGTTATCCAAATTATTGCAACTCACAGACTGTTCTGTTGATATGTTGTCATGTTACAAAGGAGTTTGCTGAAGAGCTGTGCATTTGGGGCCTACAATAGATAATATCGTTTACATGAAACAACCCTTTACATCACAGTTACTCAAAATCATTGTTTCCTCTTTCTTCTGTGCCTTGTTCTATAGTTAACTTGTAAAAATATCTACATTACTCTAAGAGTAAGAATAAATATTTGACTTCTAGGAAGATTAGGGAGTATATTCTAATACACACACACACACACACACACATACACACACACATGTACACACACATCTAAAACATGTACATTTCTATGAATGAAGATTTTCTATTTCAGGGTCCATTCAACTACGTGTTGCTCTAGAAAGTACTTCTAAGGTTAGGGTTCACAGGAAACTGTATGGTGGTTCTTCTCACCTTGCTCTTTCACAAGACTTCTCAACCTGCGTGTCATGGGACCTCTTAGTTAAGAATAAACATTCATGTTTTGGGATAGATTTTTCTGCAAAATTAGACGGCTGTGTGTTGCTATAGTTTGTCAATAAGCATGGCTCTGAGCTCTCTGGAACTCTTCTTGGATGCCTAAGGACCTCACAGATGGACAGAAGCAGGAATGGGCTTTGGTAGTAGGAAGACCCCAGTGTCTATGACTGCATCCAGCAGCAGGCTTTCCTGAGCAGCACTCCAGATTTAGACCTTATGCCTAAGAGGCATTTGATTCAAACCAAGCTAGGTATGAGCATTTCCTACTGCCAAAGACCAAGGCTGGTCAGCCCAAATCGCTTATGTGTTTATTTGTTATTTAATCCTTGCCGGTTTCCAAACTGGATTTGTAACAAGTAATAATACCAGCCATGCATATCATGGGGCCTCTTAGTTGAGACTAAACATCCATGTCCTGGGATAGAGTTTTTCTGCAAAATTGGGCAGCTGTGTGTTGCTATAGTTTGGCAATGGACATGGCTCTGAGCCCTCTGCTCACCAAAGTCAAGTGAGAACATGTTAACTACCTCAGGACTAAAACAACCTTGTCAAAGAAAGTCACATTTATTTATAAAAATGGGCAAAAATTTTTAAGTGACAGTTAAAATTTTAGGAGGTTTTATCAGTTGGATCATCATATGCAGAGTTTGAACAGTGGAAGAGAAATATCTTTAATAACCATTCTGGGAAACTTGAAGACTCGTTCTTTCATATGGTCACTTTCCATATTCACCTCCAATGAAATCTGAGGTTCTGATATCCAATGCAATTTAATTTCATATCATGGTAATTGGGCCATCCTACACTGGAAGTAAATTAGAATGGTGCAAAGATGAAACCTAGAGAACTTTTAAAAATGCTTACCAAATGAATATGCAACAATGAATGCAGTGGAGTATAAAATGGAATGAGCTCAGGAATGATGGAGACCAGCTTACCTGGCACATTAACAACGCAGCATAAGGGGTCTGAACATGGTACCCATATGCCACCTTTTCCCAGAAAAGAATCCCTGAGCCTGAGCACCACCAAGTAGGTCCTCATGAACATCACCCTGGAAGCTGGGCTGTGAGCCCTCCATGTCTACTTCACGTCTTTTGTAGGTTCTATGAGTTAGTTTTCCCATAAGACTTGGCTTTGAAACAGGATGGCTGCCATTTGACTATAGCAGGTTTGTTTTTATCATATATATCATTATTGTTAACTTCTATGGAAAGAACTTTACTGTAGAAAATTTTAAAAGTATACATTTGCAGAAGGAAACAAATTTAGAGACAGCTTGTATCATTACTTCCTATTTTTAACTACTATTAATGGTCTACTGTGTCCACTTAAGAAAAGTAGTAAACAACTCAACAGTTTATAACAATTGCTTTTTATGACATTCAATACTATGATATGTAAACTTCCCTTAACTTATTCTACCAAGCCTTTTGATTGTTTACAGTTTTTAATAATAATATTTTTGAAGTAGTACTCCTTCTAACTAGTTATTTATAGGATTTTTATTTATATAACTACCTGAAAAAAAATTTCTGGGCTAGTATCTCAAGTTTCTGGGCACTACCCTAACTGTCTTTGGTAATAGTCAGACTTCCCTTGTGTGGTAGCCAACATAGCCATTCACTCACAGCACCAACCTATTAAACACACTGATCTGATCACTGAGTTCTGTTTCCCTCTGCTGAACCCCTTTTACTGAACAAGAGCATCCCAAGGGCATGTCGCTGTTTATCAGCATCTCATCTTTGTTCTTGGTCCTCTTTTCTTCTCAGTCAATTCCTTGTCTTGCCACCTTTTGTTCTCATTGCCCTTTATCAAGAAAGGTAAGCTGTCATTTGTCATATACTCTACAAATTCTCTTTAACTTGTACTTGCCCTTTTATTAAGTGTTTGTGTGTATGCGTGCACGTGTGCATGCGTGCTCCCACATATGTATGTGGTACTCATGAATGTAAAGACCAGAGGTTTACATATGTACCTTCTTTGGTTGTTCTTCATCCTATATATTGAGGCAGGGTCCTTGATGAACTCATCACTCACAGATTTAGCTTGTCTGGCTAGCCAGTGCTCTCAGGGATCCCATTCTCTATGTCTCAAATGATGGGATTACAAGTGGGTCTTCATCGGATGGCCATTTCCATGAGTACTAGGGAGGGATCTGAACTTTGGTCCTCATGCTTTTTCAGCAAGCCCCTTAGTCATGGAATTGGAATTGTTTTTCCAGCCCCCTTTTCCTTTTTAAGTATGTTACATGTTGTTGGCTTATCTCAAGTAATATGGTTAGTGTAGACATTTTCAAGTTTTGATAAGTTTATCCCCTTTCTATAAGACCCTCACATTTCTTTAATGATAATATATCCTTTATTGTGGTAATTGTTTGGTTTCATTTGTGGGGTCGAATAGGGATTTTATTTTCTTCCCAGATAGTAAGCCACTTGTTCTAGCGACCCATGGATTTAAATCCGTCTGTGTACCCATGTATTATGTATGTGTTCTGGGATTCCCATTGTTCACTTAGCTTTTGGTCTTCATTCATTAAATTATCCCAGCTTCATGGTTTATCTTAATATCCAATAGATAACGGCTGGAGAGATGGCTGATGACTCAGTGGTTAAAAGCACTGATTACTCTTCCAGAGGACCTAGGTTTGGTCCCCAGCATGCACATGGTAGCTAATAACCATCTGTAACTCCAACTCCAGAGGATCCAATGCCCTCTTCTAGCTTTCATAGATGCTACAAGCATGTGGTACACAGACAAACATGCCTTCATAGGCAAAACACCCATACACATAAAATAAAAATAAATCTCAAAAATTAATATAGATATATAAATATATATCTCCAATAGATCAATCTTCTACATCTCCTCCTCATTTTAAAAGACCCTCTGCTATCTGTAGTATTCATAGTCTTATAATTCTAAATAAATTGGAAATGATGTTATATTTCAAACAGAAAATAATTTGTAAATTATATCTATTTATTTGTCTTTTTATGTCCCTCAGTAAATTTTTATGATTATTTTCATATTAGACTTACAAATTACTTTTTAAGTATCTCTTTAGCTATTTTATAAGGTGGGGTTCTACAATGAATGGGGGCTTGCCTGTCCATACGCATCTAGATCTCACTATCTTACTTCATTTACTCTTTCTAGTTCTGTAATACAGTACTGACCTGATGCATAGGCTTAAACAGGAGATATTACAGTAGGCTACCAGGTCCACAAAGTCAAGATTGAAGCATCAAAGGCACTCAGGCTGTTCCTTTTGGTGTGTGTGTGTGTGTGTATGCATGTATACACATGTACATGTGCCAGAGATCTATATCAAGTGTCTTTAATTCAATCTCACAAACCTAGAACTTACCTGTTAGATTAGACTGGCTGACCACCAAGTCCTATGGAACCTCTTGTCTCCACCTCCCCAATATTAGGATTATAGGATGCTGCCATGCCCAGTTTTTTTTTTTAAACTGGATTCTGAGGCACTGAAATCAGATCCTCAGTCTACATACTGAGTCTCCCATGCCTTGATGCTTGTCTTTTGAATTTTTGAATAAGTCAGTACAGCTCATCAGAGAATCAAATTTCTCAACTATGCATCCCAGACTCCATGATAGAGTAGGAAACTCCTCTCTGTACCTAACAGATTTCCTAGAGTTTTTTTTTTCTAACCACTGGTCAGACTATCCCAGAGCAGAGCCATAGACTAAGTTGATGATCATCATGAATTTCATTAATCTATAATTTGATTTCCATATGTGCTAAGGTAAAAATTAAGACATATGGATAGGAAAATAGGCTAGTCTAGAGTAGAGGAGTGTAGTAGTCATGTACTTGTGCATCTGCCTATCTCCCATTCCCACTTCCACTGATAGTAATATATCAGTGTTATTTAAGGAAACACACACACACACACACACACACACACACATACACACACACACACACACACACACTCCATTGGATAATAGTATCTTAAGCAAGGTGTTTCACCCTCCCTTACTAACATGATTGACAGCTTCTGCAGCCCAGTCCACCAAACCCTTTCCCTGGGATGTGAATCTTTAGGAGAGAGCTAGGAAGATGCATAAGTGCTGGTACCTGCCCTGTGCAATAGCAGAACCTCATTGAGACCTTCAATTCCTTCCTGCCAGTGAAGCTTAGCACTGTCTTGGTGCCTTTTCTCCCCTGAGACTTTCCATACATCCTTTCAATAAATTCCCTCTGGTGACAGTAGCCAGGGTCTGTTTTGATTGTTTACAAAGATACCTAAACAGGATCAAGGAAATAGTGATCTAACAAGCCACCCACAAGGTACCCACAAGTTGATGACAGACCAGGAAGGAAATGAGGTTCAAAGGCAGCACAGCCTTGAGGCAAGAGTACTTGGGGCCATCTTATGCCAGGTGCATACTTAAGAGACAAACCAACAAACAAAAATCAAGCCTTTTTAAAGATAGTTTGCATGGCGCTCATTATCCTTGTCATTTCAGCTTCGTATTAGATTAATCATAAGCACTCCAGTGGGAAGGGGCTTTCTCACTTCCACATCTCCAACGTTCTCTTCGGTTGTTACTAATTTGATGATGATCATTTGATTTATTTCCATCATCTTTCCCTTCGATTTTTTGCCACTTCAATGTCTGCCACCACCTCATCTCGGTCTCTTGGAAACCACCTGCGAGAGAGCACTCAATAGTCACAGAGAAGAACTTGGTTTTATAGGAAACAAGTGGCTTTTAGACATGCAAATGAAGGCTGGCATTTCTGCTCCTCAGAAGTATGATGCTGCTGGAAATACTACAAGTGCAGGTGGGGAAGCTTACTCAGGAAGATTGGACAGGTACAAAGTGTAAATGAAAAGCCTTAGGGGGAGGAGAGGGCACACATTGAAATGGACAATGGGGATTCTTCACAGCAAGAAGAGCCCAGCAAGAAAGAATTTACGAGGCTATGTGTGCCTGGCTTTCCTAGCCAGCTGTGCAGGGAGCAGCCGCTGGCTTCTGGCTCTTCAGCTGACTCACAGGAACTGGGACAAGCCATTCTTTTAATTGGCTCTTATCTCTTCACTGCTAGAGCAAAGGGGTTTCATTAGTTTCCACGGAGAGACTCTGTCCACATACCAAATGTGACTTTTGAGGAAATTGCGGACCCTGACATGTTCTCTCCAAGATATTTCTGGTATACCTGTGTCCCTGTCTTCTGATCGGTAGAGGTCTTCTTCATGCAGAGACCTACTTTCTAAAAGTCATTAGGTTACGAAGCCATTATCTTAAATTGAATATTGAAAATAATTCAGCAGCATTATGAATAGCATAATCCCTAATGAAAATGAATCCTGTCATAGAAGCTGATGTTCAGTTTATGAAGATAACCAAAAAGCACAGCTGGAAAGGTGATTTGAAAATTCATTTTTATAATCTCTTTCCCAGCTGAGACTTTGGGGGTCCGGGTTTTGCCAGAAGCAAACTTTCAGGACTGTCATTAAATGGGTGATTTCTAATGGCCACACTGACACGGCATCTAATGATTCCCTGCTCCTAGGCACTGGTAGAAGAAATTCATCTTCCATTTTTAGATTCCCAGGGCCTATTTTATAGCCACGGAGGAAGGAGGGAGGGTATTGGCATACCTCACTCTCTCACACAAAATTGAAACAATATAGCACACTATTTATTCAGCTTAGAATGGTTTCTGTCTAAAAAAAAAATAAACTTGTAAAATATGAAGAAAACTAACTTTGATTGCTTAGCAAAGCTGGGGGACTTTGAAATCTGAGCCTAAAAAATAAAGGTCCTGGGACAAATAAATAAGTAAACAACCATACAAAGGTTAATGTTAGGCCTGATCTGGTCCATTCACTGAGAGAGCTGACCAAGAGGTGCAACAAAGATTCTCTTGGCACATCCGGGGATCCCAACAGTGAAGCCATGTCAGTCCCATCACCCACATGTTCCTGTTGGTCTGCAGTCTCAGGCCCTAATTATGCTGCCTGGTGAGGAAGAGGTGACACATGTCAGGTCAGTTCCTGAAAGGCTTTTGTGGAGTGAAGAGGGAACCTGGGGAAGTCTCTTCTCTTTCACAATAGCTGAAGGAAATAGATCTCCCGCTGCAGCAACTTCTCCTGACATGTTAAGACTTTGCTTGATCTCTGTGACTGGGCTTGTTGCTTCTCATCTTTAACATCTCACAGATTGGCAAAAAGGGGTTGAAAAATTCTAAAGAAAGCTTTCAGCTTAGAAGTGAATGTGTTCTGTTTGGCTTGCATCTGATGTGGTGTATGCCTGGACTGTGACATAATATTTATGGTGTTCTGTAATTAAAGCAAATTACTGCGAGGGTCTTAATTTGAATTGTTTTTTTAAAAACAAATCTGCCTAGCACCTCTTCGCTCAAGAGCTCACTGCTCTTGATTTCACACTGACAGGACCATCTATACATCATGAAGACAAGACTCCTGACAGATAAGGAACAGTGTTTAACCAAGAGGCTCAAAATGTTAGGCCTCCAGGCTGCAGGAACAATTGTACCCATTGTTCCCAAGGAGACTAGTTACTGACGCTCTGAACCATGGGCAGGCATACCACAGTGCAGGCTCAGTAAACAGGTATAGCACGCAGCTTCTCCAGATGTAGCTCATCAACTCACGCCTGCGCTTTCTCAACTAAACTGCCTTTCATACCCCTATCCAAACCACCTGTACGAGTAACTAAAGTCGTGGACACTCTTACTCTGACTTCTTCGCTGTGAGTGTTCTCAGGCAATACCTCAGAGTGTCAGGAGGCAGAGTGAAAAAAAAAAAAAGATAAAATGAGTTCTCAAGAACTATGTTCTTGTGGAAGTATAAAAATTGTCAGACTGTGACACAAATAACCAATATACAGGTAATGAAAGAAAAGGTAGTCAAAGATCTTTCCGAATGTGTACTTCAGTTGCCTCCCTCACTAAAACAGGATGGAGAAGGACACTCTCAATTTCTTTTCCTGGTGCTATGATTAAATACAATGACAGAAGCTATTTAAGGAAGGAGGGGGCTAGTTTAGCTCCCAGTTTGAGGTTCAGTCCACTACAGTGGGGAAGTTAAGGCAGCAGGAGCTTGAAACAGCTGGTCACATGACACCTACGGACAGAAGACCAAAATGATGAATGCACACCAGTGCTCATCATGCTTTCTCCATCTTATGGACGACATCCTGCCAGGCAGTGGTCCTGCCCAGTCAAGCAGGTCTTCAAACATGAGTTAAAATGTAACCAAGGTAAGTCCCTGGAGCCTTCCCAGCAGCTGATTCTAGATTCTGGAAGCTTAGTAATTGTCACTAACTCTCACTGACAACCATTAGGTGACTTAAAGACCTTCATGACCTTACTCATGTGGAACAGCCACCTTGGGAAGGTACAACTGCAGTTAATAGGTGTGATTACTGATTAGGCATTCCAGCTATCCTGTTATAATTATGTTCACTGAATCTAAGGAAATAGGCAGGTGAGCTTTGGCTGATGAATTACCAGAACTTTAGGCAAAATGTCAAGAGTCTAGAGTTCTCTTCTCTCCCCTAACCTTCAGGTTAAACTGTAAAAGGTAGTCACATAAGTAAGAATTTTCCTACCTAGCTAGTCAAGGGTCTGGGAGCATGGGGGTTGCTTAGTAGAAATTTGAAAACTTTGCAAAGTGAAATAATTCTAGAACGCATATTCTATCTGTGCCAGAGAAGTCAGGGATGAGGGCATAGGTTGGTGCTGTTTTCCCTCTTAAGTTCCACAGATTCCCAACCAATCCGCCAGCTGCCCAGCTGCCAAGCATAGGGAATGAGGCAGTAAACATACACTTTGGAAGCTTAGATTCCTTCATAGTCCCTGAAGGAGTTTTCCATTCTGTTAAATCTTTGACTTCCAGCTCCAAGTTCTCTCTCAGTAGTAGTAGCAAACCTGTCAGAACGGCTTCTTTTAGGAGATCAGGTATAAAGAAATGCATAGCCTGAAAAATAACCCAGTGACCTTGAGACCCTCAGAGTGCTGTGGAAGGACAAGACACGTTGTTTTAGTTTTCTTGCGCTCTTTCTGTGTTCTGTCAATATAATCAATACTTCCTGTTTAAAAATGCAATATTCTCAAACCTCATAAACCCCTCAAGTCTGCATTTAATGTCAAAGAAAATTATGCTCCGTGTGACAGACATTTATTTCTATGCTTCCCTATCTGAAGCCTTTATCGACTTCTAATGAGAAAAGGATGGGGCATAATGTTATCCCTGGCTGAGAGTATAAGTGACAATGGACTTGAATAAAACAGTTGAATATAAGGAAAAAATAGACCCTACTACTAATCAATCCTCATAAAACATTTATTTGTATGTAGGGATATAAACCATCACCCTAGTTTCTCTTTTCAAAGTAAATAAGCATTTCCTTAACTAGAGAAGAATTAATTTGAGACACAAGCATTTGAGTCCCTAGTGTCTTCTTGAAACTATTATAGGTTGGAGACAATGCAGAGATAAAAGCACTGGTCATATCTCCTGAGGATAAGGAGGTGGACGGGAGGTCAGTGTGCATCTGTAGGCCCCCACGCACTCCTTCCATTCCATATCCACAGACCTTGGCACAGTGTAAGAGCTGTGGTGTTCCTAACCCAGATACTTTAAGTTGAAGATGCTGAGATGTTACTACCTGCAGCAGTGCTTGCTAAACTTTCTGACTCTTACAGACTAAAATATAAATAAGTCTCTCATATGCCACATGGTTTCATTTCTTGTTCATAAGAGTTCTTAGATTTCTTAACAGTACACAAAAGTGCTTGTAATAATTATGAAATCTTCATATTTTCTTCCAACTTTTAGTTGTCTTATTCCCAGTTTAAAACCACAACTGCAGACTACCCTTCTTAATTTACTGAGAAGACAATGGGATTTAGTGGAATGCAATTAATTTAAATTGAACCAATCATCCAATTTGTTCTGTGTCTGAACAGTCACCTAAGGGTCCCAGGCCTCTTCATTCTCAATGTAGTATTATTCATTTTATATAATTTACAGTTACAGGATCATGAACCTTGATCATGTAAGCAAGTAAAATGATCCAGAGGTCTCTGTGGGGGTCCAGAGTATAAGTAACAGAGGATGGTGTAAATAGTATTTGGTTATTCAAAAGACAGCAATTGTTGCATGAAAACTGACCTCTCTGGAAATAATTTACATACCAACAGTATCATTATTTTTACCAAATAGCTGTTTCCTGAATTTCCTTGCCAGTGAATTTGAACTGAACTGTGTGCTTTGTGGTTTCTCAAAACAGTTCTTTTAACTAGTGTCTGAAAGTGTTGGTTCTAATTTTTGTTCAAAATTGCATAAATGAGTCCCTGTGGCCAAGCCTTTTATGACCTTGCCCACCACTGAAACCTCAGTGGGCAGATGCTGAAAGGCGATTTTGTGCACAAACATGAGTCAGACATTTACTTTCTCTAAACTGCTTCCTGATTTCTTCCAGAGTTGCATTTAATGGCTGCTTGTTTTTCCAAGGGTTATATAAATAGAATCAACATATTTTGTATGATACAAAATGAAGAATATCTTTCCTTTTTATTTTATTACTTATTTGAGAATTCCATTCAATGCATTTTAATCACACTCCCTCTCTCCCCCAACTTTTACCAGATCCTCCATCAAACCCTCATCTGCCCAACATTGTGTCTTCTTTTTTAAAAAAAATCTTGGATTCCAATTTGTGCTGCCCATATATTCTTGAATGCATAGCTTTCTACTAGAGCATCATGAATCTACAGGGGCATATTAAACAAAAATTCTCTCTCTCTCTCTCTCTCTCTCTCTCTCTCTCTCTCTCTCTCTCTCTCTTTCTCTCTCTCTCTCCTGGCAGCATTCAATTGCCAATAGCTCCTCATGCAGTTGTGGGACTTAGTGCCCATCTCTGCTCTCCATGCTAGACTTTTTTATGGCTTTAGCTGGCATAGATCTCTTGCATTCTGTCAACCACTGTGAGTTCACACATGCAGCTGCCCTGCTATGTTCAGGAAAAGATTGAAACTTGTAGTTATCTATGCCTCTGCTCTTGCATTCTTTCAGCCCTTGAGTTTTGCGACAAGAGGTTAGGGTATGCACATCCCATTTAGGGATGAGAAATATACACTTTCCTATTCTCTGCACCTTGACCAGTTGTGCTTCTGTGTGTTAATCACCACCTACTGCAAATAGAAGCTTCTCTAATAAGGGTTTATATATGGATTAATATAGGCTTATGAAGATAAGTCACTGGGAATCAGTTTAATAATATGTCCATTTAGCAGAATAATGGTTAACTACCTGGTTCTCCCCTAGAGGTTATGACCTGTCTAGGAATGAATTTCGTCTAGTAGAGCAGGTCTTAAATCAAATCAGAAAGTGATTGGTTACTCCCGTTATGCTCATGCCACTGTTGCCCCAGTGAGCATGTATTGTTAGATCAGCCAAAACTGTAACTCTCCGAGTTCATAGTTGGGTAAAACAAATGACTACTTTCTCCTCCCGTAGGATGCACAGCACCTTCTAACACTGTGAAAGCTAGCCAGTGCGGAGGAAGCTTCCAGGTCAATATCAGCTTGATTTCTCCAAGCTCTATGATTCGAGTATGAGGTGTCTTCGGAAATAGGTTATAACTATCAAATCAGTAACACTGGCAATAGCCTGTAATGTTTAGAGGTCTATAGGATTCACAGACCAACAGCCCAAAAGAGGTTTGGGCTGAACCTTCCCTGTATGCCCTCCTTTCCCCTGCCTGATCCCCAACCTGACTTTAACCCTTCTTGTTCCATTATACCCCTTTAATCTTTATATCACTGGCTTTTACCCCAACTCTCTTGAAAGCCCTTACTAATTGCCTAACCTCTATGAGTATTCCCAATAGAACACACATACCTGAAAATTGAAATCTAACACCAGCAAATGAAACATAGGTGTGACATTTATCTTTCTGAGTTAATGCTGTCTTGCTCACTGTAAAATTTCCTCCAAATAGTTTTGTTTTTAATCCCTTTGGTTTTGACCTAGAGTAGATACTTAGTGAGTTGACTTTAGTTTCATCCACTTACCCACACGTTTTGTTATTCTGAACAGCTGAATAATATAGTCTATCATGTAACATAGTCCATTATGAGTAATATAGTCCCTCATGCTTCCCTTATCCATTCATCAGTTGATGGACATCTAGACCATTTCCATGTCTAGCTATTGTGGATCGAGCAACCATGAACTGTCTGGTTGGATTATTAAGAGTAAGGAATTTCTTCTCTTTTTTTTTTTTAACTTTTATTGAATTATGATGAGAAAAGTTACATGATTTCAATTTATCTGAATTTGTTAACATTTAAAAACATATTTTAAGTAAAGTCACATTCTTTAGAATTAAATCACATTCTTGTTTCCCTTTTGTACCCCCACTCCTCCCAGAGACCTCCTTCAATACCTACAATATCTTTTTTGTCATATTCCTTAAAACTTATAAAATATTATAACAATAAAAAATAAGTATTAATGAATTTCTTCTTAACCTGTTTTTGTCATTCCAATAATAAGGGGGAGATAAGGCAACAAATGACCTCTAAGGGCATAGAGGTCCAAACCACAGATTTTCTGTATGTGTACCTATCATTTCTGCATCCCCACTCTGTCCTCATATGTACAAAGCACATATGTCTTGTCACATCATTCAGTGGAAACAGTTGTATTTGTCCTTTGAATGAGTTTCTCCGGCTTATTCACCCCCTTCATGTCTGATTCATTTCTTCTACTTCTAATATGTACTGGCTGGTTTTGTGTCAACTGGAAAAAAGGAGCTCTGGGTGAGGAAGTGCCTCCATGCGATCCAACTGTAAGGCATTTTCTCAATTAGTGATCAAGAGGGGAGGGACCCTTGTGGGTGGAACCATCCCTGGGCTGGTGGTAGTCTTGGGTTCTATATGAAAGCAAGCTGAGCAAGCCAGGTGAAGTAAGCCAGTAAGTAACATCCCTTCATGGCCTCTGCATTAGGTCTTGCTTCCTGATCTGCTTGAGTTCCAGTCTTGACTTCCTTTGGTGACGAACAGCAGTATGGAAGTGCAAGCTGAATAAACCCTTTCCTCCCCAACTTGCTTCTTGGTCATGATGTTTGTGCAGGAATAGAAACCCTGACTAAGACATAATACTTATGGGAAAACTTTATATTTACTGAATTTTATTAATATGCTTAGTTGGGAAAGCATCTTAATGTATAGAATATTGCTTTATACTTAGAACAAACCTGAGAAACATCTGGGTGCTATCCAAATGAGAAAGCTGAATCTTCAAGATGTAAAGTCATTGGCCAATACCACTGGTGGGGAGCAGACAGAATACTGAATGAATGGATGTTGTTCATATGTATATAGTCATGCCAAGGACTCCAATACCTCAGACCCATGGAAATGACAAAGCCTTAGTCTAGTTCATGTAAGAATGTTGAGAGAATCAACCACAGGTTCCTCATTCCAGTTGTTGACTGTCTAAGCCTCTTTCCCTATAAAACACCCCAGCTGAGACTAGCTAGCCCTTTGTCCATACACTGTGCATAATAAACAGTTTTCCAGTTGCAAGTGTAGAAGGCACTCTTTATTCAAGAGAAGACAGGCTACCAAACCACAGGTTTTCTGTATGTGTACCTATCATTTCTGCATCCCCACTCTGTCCTCATTAGGTTTCCCAATCCAAGCCGTGCTGGACCTGTCAAACACTCATTTTCTAACCATGTGAAGAAACAGTTGATGAAAACCTGGGAGAAACCCAGACTGGTCCTCTGGGCTCCTGGTAGGCATGGAACAAGCATTCTTCCTCAATTCTATATTTTATTGGCATCATTAGATGCTAGATAATTTTTATTATATTTATTTTGAATCTATTTTATGCCACATGCCTAACTTCGTGAAGATAACAGTCCACTTACTATCAATCTTTCTTTTATTAATAAGCTCTATATAAAGCTATAAAATTTCCTGCAAATAATTTTAGTTTTATCCCTTTGGTTTTGACATAGATTATATGCTTTGTTATGTTTATTTCTAAGAAAGTTATTATAAATTTAATATTATTTAATTTTTTTTTTTGGTTTTTTTCGAGACAGGGTTTCTCTGTATAGCCCTGACTATCCTGGAACTCATTCTGTAGACCAGGATGGCCTCAAACTCAGAAATCTGCCTGCCTCTGCCTCCCAAGTGCTGGGATTAAAGGTGTGCGTCACCATTGCCCAGCATAATTTTTCTAATATGATTTTATCTTCAACCTCAGCCTCATTAAAAAAAAAGTCTACTTCAAAATTTCTAGTGGGCACATTTAGTTGCCTGTGTCTTTTCTTAATTTCTGAGCCTATGAAACTTTGGTTAAAAAATGATATGATAATTTTACAGCAATTAAATGATAGATATTGTTTTCTTTCTTTGGAGGGGAAATTTTACTGAACTATTTGGTGGTAAAATATATTGTTAACTTACTCATGTAATTTTTTTAACTCACCAGTATTGCTTCTTAAAAAAAAAAAAGAAAAAAAGAATTAAAGGCCTCAAAAGTCCTAAATAATAATTGTTCTCTGAAACAAAAATTTATTTCAAAGAACAATGTTGATTCAGAAAAGCCAGAGAAGAGGAAACAGAAAAAAATATGATTTAAAATTCCCTTAACATTAGCAAGAGACATTGATAAAATAAGAAATAAAGGAGGACAACAAAAAATATGTTGTCCCCACCCATAAAATCAAGAACATGGTAGAGGTCTCATCTGAAGGCTTAAGACCAAGCTGTAGCAAAAGTGAATTGACGTTGGTCAAAGCTTGCTCCGTGAAGTTCAGTGTAAGGACCGGAATATATCCTGACAATATAAAAATGTAGAGTTTGGGCCTTACTCCAAAATTACTGTATTTTAATAAGATTCCTGAACTTGCTGACCTGGATACCCACTAACTGCGTTTGGTTCAATTCTAGAATTTCTCCTGTCTAAGACAGAATCTTAAGCTGCAATAGAACTTCCAGAAGGGGTAGGCGTCTTCTAGTGTCT
The DNA here is from genome assembly GCA_019843815.1 of Montemys delectorum. NCBI lineage: Eukaryota > Metazoa > Chordata > Mammalia > Rodentia > Muridae > Montemys > Montemys delectorum. The sequence goes on from JADRCD010220472.1 coordinate 33,010, forward strand.
AAAGAGGACAATGAGAGGTGTGACAGCATATTCCAGAAGTGCTGAGGGCAGGGAGCAGGAGGGATGAGAAACAACAGTGCATACACACAGAAGAGAGGGCCTGGCTTCCTCCTAG
>JADRCD010220474.1:0-32172 GCA_019843815.1 Montemys delectorum
ACTGTGACATATCTAGTGCCCAGATCAGTCCCTATCAGACAGATGCTCAGTGAGCGATGTCAATAAAGTGGAAGTACATCATTATAAAACCATGGAGTCATGGAGATCCTACCCTGTTCTGGAATGCTGCTGCCAGAATGATTCAGGAGACCTGCTGTCTGTCTCCATTGCCCCAGGACAACCCATTAACTCCTCAAGAGCATAGTACTCCAAGCCTGGCTTGTAAGTCCCAGAGTGGTCACTGTAAGACCCATTCTGAGATCCTACACCTGTGTCTGCTGGTTGCACATACAAGGCTGGTCTGCTTGATGAGTCTTGATCTGGGCATGTGTCTAGGGATCCCATCCTTGGGGCTGTAGGATGGATTAGAAGGACAGAGTGCTGAGCCTCAAGGACACCCTTGCAGTTATTCTGAGGTTCCTGGAGATAACTCTGAGGCACATCCACAGTAGCCCAGAAACTTAAGAATGACTTCACCAGCTTCCTACTCCTCCCAACCTTCCTTCTTACTGCTCCCTCTGGGTACTTCCTGCTACCTTTGCACTTGAGTCCTTGCTTTGAGATCTGCTCTGCAGGTATCCTGCATTATCTGCAAACCAAGCCAAAGTAGAATCCCTGGAGGCACGTGGCGTAAGCCCTGTGAGATCACTTCAGGATTCCTCTTTCCCCTGGTCTCTGAACATTCCATCCATGACTTTCCTGAGAGCTGGAGCACAGTATTGTTGACTCTGTCTTCCTAGGGAGTATCCTTGCTCTGTTGTTGATGGTCACGACACAAAGACCTAAAAGGATTTTCCTCTCCCCCCTACACGAACCAGAGAAGTGGTGACCCTTAGTCAACAAGGAATGCCCATGGATTGCTGGTTTGTTCACTGTCTCTGGGAGTTCCCTTGCCAATCCCCCATCACTCTCCAGTACCCCTTTCTCCATTTCTCATGAAGTTCTTCAGCTCAGAAAATGAAAGGATTCATCCAAGGAGTCAGTGAAACAAGAAACACATAGAACATAAGATTTTTCATGTAGATGAAGCATCCCACCTATGGAGAGGTAGTTGGTGAGACTTATCTCCAGCCAATAAGTAGCTTCCCTAGGATTGAGTCAACAGGCCTATCTGCCATCTCTATATATCTGTAACCAGCATGTTGAATGTCACAAAGGCCTAGCTCTGGCACAGACTGCTGGGTGTTCTTTCACTGAATAAAAGGTAAAAGCGCATTTCTTTTTATATTGCCCCACCATAAATTCAAATGAAGCCATTTGCTTCTTGGTCTCCAGGCTGAGGCCCTTGAAGTACCATCCGCTAGGACCCAGTGAAACCACTGTCACTGGAAAAGCCTGGTTGTCTATAAGCCCTGTTGCTGGGATCTAGAGCCAAGAGCACCATGGGAGCCAAGAGCTCTGGATCATTAGCCCATTCCTTGAGTGCTTCATCTGACTATGTGGATCTCTGGCAACTCACATCCCCAAGTTAGGCCCTTTCAGAAGGAAATAATTTAAATTCACTCCATACTCTCTAGATCTCCACACTGCCAGATAGCAGGTGGGTTTGTTCACATTTCTGCATGCTCTGGGCTTGGGTGGCTGAGACCAGTCCCACCCAGCCATCTTGCACCTCTGCTTATCACCCTAACCACTCACAAATATGCCATAGCCACAGAGCTTTCCATTCTAGGCCAGGGCTGAGGGTTAGAGTGATCACTTCCCATGGTGGAGGAATCCAGTACCCTGCCAGAGAACAAGAACACAAGGAGGAATGCAGAAGTCAGTAATGTGACTCACTGTTTGTTTTCCTGGAGTGGTGGCTAACCAGAGCGACTCTCTCATTGTCCTACTGAAAAGTTACATTTTCTCCTGCTTCCCCACCCCCTGGCTTACTTTGGGGTTTTGTCATTCTTAGCAACTTATACACAAGACCCAGACAGGGAAAGTGACTTAATCAAGGTTCTCAGCAGAGAAGTGATGAAGCCCCCGACTTCAGGGACAGAAGTCTAGCTCTCTCTCTGATTTTACGAGCATGACTATACATGATATGTCCCATTAACTTTCTTAGTATCAGTGTGGTTCTCAGGCCAGAGACCCACAGCTGCCTCCATGCTGGAACTCATTGTTGATTATAAATCACCAATAATTGTTTTGACACAATAAACCACAGTGGCAGAGCCATCTTTTATATATTTCAAGGACTTAGATATCTTATCTAAAATCATCTTCATTCATTTTATTCTAAATCATACATAGTCTGTGTTAATAGAACTATAGAAAGCTGCATCATCATCGAAAGATTAAAATATTTCAAGGTAACTAAAGTTCTTGATCTCCTAATGTCTTGTGAACTTGTGATACACACACACACACACACACACACACACACACACACACAGAGACACCATTCCCCACTACTGGAGAAGACCCTGAGGTCCTAAGGTACAGTGAAGATGTAGACAGGGCTGTGCTGGCTGATTATACCTGTGGCCAGTTTCAACAGGTAAAAACCAGTTTAGAGATTATGTATCTCATTGATGTGAGGATTTGCCATGTCCTAGCCCTCCAAGTTTCTTCAGTGTACAATGAAAAATGTCTATAAAACTTAGGAAACAATGGGTTGTTTTCCCTAAAGATTGGACTATTTTATACTCCCATGGAAATGAAGGACACGTCTCTTTGCTCCATTTTGTCACCAGTAGTCAGAATGATCAGACATTTACTACGGTCAGCATGCAGTGGTATGCCATTATGAATTCCAAAGTATAATTGAAAATGGAAGACAGCCAGACTATGGAGGCACACAGCATCATTCCAAGACCCCAAATCACTGTGCCAAGTAAAATGAGCCAGACAGGAAAATGTGTATGTCGTTGCACTTTCTGAGAGTGCGAATGAACCTCTAGGGACAATGAGTTGGTCACTGGTCCTCATGGCCCAGGACAAGAGGGAGGGCTGCTCTGCCAAGGGACTTTCAAAAGTGGAAACAGTCAGTGTGACTGTGGTGGTAGGGATCACTAGGTCTCTAAGACCGTTAGAACTCCTCAAATTGCATGCCTTTAACGTGCACCTGAAAGAAGGATACCACATGGCCCCTAAGTTATTCCTGAATAAAGATGATAAGGTAAACAGAAAACTTTACTCCGGGCACAGAAAGAGCAACCCTGTGTCATCTTCCTATCTTGAAAGGTACCTACGCTGAGTGCTATTGATATGACAATTGTAACATCAGATAAAATGTGCTACAATTCTTTGGCTTAGTGTGGTCTCCAGCCCTGAACACGAATAGACCAAATCGGTCTAAGTTAAATCCTGGTTTGTGAGCTTCAGTTAGCTGGTTACAGCTCACTAACAATCAACCCATCTGGCCTCAGCCAATGGAGCTTTTTTTGCCACACGTGATTTCCTGTAAATGTCCTCAGGTCAGCCCATCTAGCATCCTCTGACTTTGTTTAGGCTCTGGGAGCTGCCTAGTTCAGAAATTATTTTATTTTGTTTTGTCTTGTTCGGTTTTGTTTGTTATTCTTCAAGTAAGCAACTAAAAATTTAAAGTCTGTGATTTTTCTTTCCTTTTGCCTAAGAGTTAAATAGTATTTACTTTGTATCAGGTACTATGTTAGAGCTCCACGGGTGGTGTGGCTGTGTGCCAATAAAACTTTATTTGCAACCATAGACAGATGGTCAGATCTTACTAAGAGGCTGTCGTTAGCCAGTTTCCCCAGCATTAGTATGCCTGAGTTCTAGGAGTCCAACATTTATGCCAACAGAGGGTCAATGAGGTGAAACACAGCTGTGGTTAAAAGTGACAAACTCACAGGAGAGAGCACATTACCTAAAGAGGACCAGAATCCACATGCTGGGAAGGCAAGACTGGATGTCTGTCAGATCCAGCCATCGTTGAGCACAGGCACTTCAGACCAGACCTGCAGCCTGCTGCCTTGGACCTCCCTTTCTCAAGAGAATGCGGAAAGGAAGTGGGAAAGAGGAAGAGCCCAGCAAGTGAGTAAGGGCTGCTGCATGGCCGGGAAGCACAGTCAAGGGTGAGTAAGCAGTCAGCTCTTAGAGGCATTGCCCTTGGATCCCTCCGGCCTGTCCTAAGATTACTCCTCCTTGCTCTGATCCTCTGAAGCAGCAGCAATGCCTCAGACACGCAAGACTCCCCAACCCTGCCTGGTTCCAATAGCTGATTCCCTTGTTTTCAGACATGTCCTGGGTCCCCAGCACCACCAGCAGCTTCACAAGCAGCAGTGGTCTGTGAGAGTAGAGAGCAAAGTCCATACACCAATTTGTAAGCCAAGCTTCTCAATGTTAGAGGCACCAAGTCTCCTCTTACCATATCCACCTGGAACTTGAGATACAGGTCAGTGGATGGATGGTTCCCTGGATCTCTTCCACTCAGGAGTCCAGTGTCTTTTCCAAATGCCCAGGTCAATAACAGAAATGGGAGGAAGCGATGGAGCTGGGCATGGGGTAGCCAACATATGGGCTCCTCACAGAAGCCATCCAGGAGAAAAATGGGACAGGAATAACACCATATTAGAAAAACCAAACTAATGAAATCCAGTGTTGTAGACACATGACTCAGAGAAGAGAGAAAAGGAGGAGGAAGAGGAAGAGGAGGAGAAAAATGGGACAGGAATAACACCATATTAGAAAAACCAAACTAATGAAATCCAGTGTTGTAGACGCACGACTCAGAGAAGAGAGAAAAGGAGGAGGAAGAGGAAGAGGAGGATGAGGAGAAGAGGAAGAGGAAGAGGAAGGGAAAGAGGAAGACTGTAGGGGGTGAAAAGAACAGGGGAAAGGCGAGAGGTCAAAGGGCTCAAAGAGATGGGACTAAACAGAAAGAACATAAGGAAACTGGGAGGTAAGAAAGATGGTCCCATGGGGACCTGCAAGAGAGATCTGAGAGGGCGATTTTCAAATCAGAAAGACTATCCTCCTGACAGAAGGTGATCAATAATGTCAGCTTTCCTCTCGACAGGCTCCTGGTGAGGTCCAAAAACTGTCCACCCCACATAGCTGCCTTTCTCTTGTCTTTGGTACACTCCCACCGAGCTTGAGAAGATGTTGGACTCTTGAGTGAATGAAGGGGATCTGAACAGGATTAGAGAGAGAGAAGCAAAGACTCCCCCCCCCCCACTTCTGCAGCATGCAGCAACATCTTAGGGCATCCAGGCACCAGGTCAGACTGGCTAAAGAATGAAGCAAAGTATGCTAGAAGGGTGGGCAGGAGGCTCATGAGTGTGTCCCCGGGGTACAGATGGTTGAGTGCTTTTAGGAAAAATAGTAATTAGGAGGACCTTAGGTTCTAGGAGTCAAGCTTTCTTCAGGAATCCCACATGACTCTAGACCTATGCTCCTGCTTAGCATCAGCCACCAGTGACTATTTGATTAAGTTCATCACTATTAAGCTTTGAATAAAAGATATACTCCCAGAGCCTGAGGAATTATCTGTCCATGACTGCTGGCTTTCTATAGGACAGCAAAGATAAAGAGCTCATAACCGTAAAAATCTTCATGTTAACATTCCCCTATGCCAAACAAAATGCTCACAGTAGGAACTTCTGGCCTCCCTGGCAGAAACCCTCTGGCTGGAGCTACCACTTGAACCCTAGGTCTCTCCACTTGGGCATTATTGGTATCTGGGCCACCATGTCCTCTGGTGGGGCCTCATGAGCATTAGAGTTCAGTAGAACTCTATTTCCCCAACTCCGTGTGGAACATTCCCAGTAATGACAACCCAACCATCACAAGTGCCACCCGGGTTGTCTACTGGTTGGTAAGAAACAATGTGACCTGGGAGTAAATGATGCTCTCAAGAGGTATTTCCATCTGCCTCAAGAGTTCAAGACTCCCCATAGGCCTGGCAGAGACTGGGAGCACCAGGGACTCAGGCTGGGCCTGACATATTCCAAATAGGAGGTCCTAGTATGGGGTTTAGGTTCCTTAGTATGCTGAAACAAGGAAAGCATGGCTGTCCAGAGGGAGTGTCCTTTTAAGGACTGACAGACATCTTTCTTGCATGAAAACAAAACAAACACGGAGCCAAGAAGTCTTAAGGCATACAACAATGAGCAGACTGGGTGGCAATGGGTGGAAACTAGAAAAGCCTAGCTGTGGGTTTCTGGAAAATCCGTCTGTGAATTGAGATTCAGAGTGAGCTGAGGGTGAAGGGGCTAGCCACATGGGAGTTTAACCCTAAATTCAGTGTGTGAAAGTCTCATGCTGTGGGCATGCAGGCCTTACCCAATAAGCATAGGTATGTTTGGGATTCTGGAAAATCTGTCTGTGAATTGAGACTAGAGTGAGCTTAGGGTGAAGGGGCTAGCCACATGGGAAGTTTAACCCTAAATGAAGAGAGTGAAAGTCTCATGCTGTGGGCATTTAGGCCTTACCCAATAAATACAATGTGCTTGTATGTTCAGGGGTATCGGTGATAGATGTCAGGGTAGAAGAGCCTGATAATATGAGAATCTGACTCATCAGAGAAAAAATGGGACAAGGCCCAACCAAGAATGAGGAACAGGGGCCTAGTGGGCTTGGGCAATACCTGGCCTGAGGAGCAGCACACTGCTCTGGACAAAAGAGTTGGAAGCCTGACTGAGGAAGGAAGTGCATAGGTTGCTGGACCATGGAGCAGAGAGAGCAGGAAGTTCTCTCTGCTGGACTCAGACTTGCCTGAGGCCTGGATAAAGGTCTGCAGGCTCAGAGGAGGCCTGTGGACTGTATTTGAATTGACCAGATGGTAGTCTGCAAGACTTGAGAGCAGAGACCAAGCTTAGAGAGAGGGTAAGTTGACCAGGAAGGCAACGAGGTCAGAAAAAGCTGGGGAACAAAAGACCTGGAATCCACATACCATAGGACTGCCCTACCAAATTTCTGAGCATAACTAGATAGTGAAGTTGTACAATTCACTGTTGCAGATGGAAACAGCAGAGACACAAACAACATTAGGACATGCAGGGAAGCAATGATACCCAAAAAGAGGCTCATCCGTAGCCAGGAGAATTCCAAGAATCCCAAAGGCGTCCATGGGACAAGCCACCATGTGCTGCTGCTCAGTGCTGACCTTGGAAGTAGGCTGATGTCCCTAGGACTCTGTCCTATGTAGCATAGGTAATAACATATGGACTTAGGATCAAACACACCACAAATAACTTATTGAGGCCATTAGGGGCCATTTTCTCTCCATGTGCCCAAGGTCCAGTATAATTTGGAATGTCTCCCTGGAGGAGAGGACCTTGAAAGTCACATACATGGTGGTGGCTCTCCTAGAGAGAAAGAGTCCTGCAGATGGCCAGGCCTCATGCTCCCTCTCCTGCAGCCTTCCGGTAAGGGGTCTGTATCAGCTGGAGAAGATTCAGTAGACAGCTTCCTGTCTGCAGAGGGGCTGCCAACCACTCAGCATCATTTCATCCCACTTCACCTCTCACATAAACTATTACAATCTACCGGGATAAGATGTAGAGGTCAGGAGCAAGCTCTCACACCACAGTTGTCCTAAAAAAAAGCTGCATAGGCTCTTGTCGGCCATTTAGAGTCACTTCTGTCATCCTGTCTGATTTGAAAGGAACACAAGGAGGTCAGAAAGGGGACCTGGTGGAAGGTTCTCGTTAGATCCTTCCACAAGAAACCACAGAAAACAAACCTCTAGCATTAAGACTGAAAACAAAATTTTGATCATCTTGGAATTTAGGTGTATAAATGAAAAATAATTCCTCCATCAGATTAAAGGTAAGCAAATCTGTAGGATGGTTTGTTTTTGATAATGATTTATGGGGTAAGGCCCAGTATATTGGAGATGGTGCCACCCCTGGGCCAGCGGTCTTGCATTGTATAAGAAAGCAGGCTGAGAAACATGGGGAACAAGCCAGTAAGCCTGGATCCTCCATGGCCTCTGCTTCAGTTCCTGCCTCTGTGTTGCCTAATAATGGACTATAACCTGTGAGCCAAATAAACCCTTCCCTCCCCATTTTGCTTTTGGTTATGGTGTTTTATCACAGCAATAGAAAGCAAACAAAGCCAACCCCTTTTAAGATCGTCTGACGGAAGCTGAGTTTTGTCTGTTTTTATGAGGAGCTTCTGCAAGGGTTAAGGGGAGTGCTCCACACCTTCAAAAATTATATCATGTACATGTATGGACATGTCAGAGCAAGTCCCTCTATTTTATACAGCTTCAGTATTTTATACACTAATTTGAAAATAGTGCACGTGTATACAGGGATAGCCGGGCCGGGCTGAAAACTTCGTGTCTCACCTAACAGGCAGCAGGGAGAGTGAAATGTCAACAAGATTCAGGTCCTTGGTCTCAGCCACTGTGGCTGAACGGGGTGGGTGGTCCTTTGGAGACTCTCAGAATGTCACCATTCACCTATCAGGACCACACAGGTGAAATTTATAAAGTTCATTGGCTCTAGAGTCAACCATTCCGTTTCTGGCCATGATTGGAAGGGAGAAGCCGAGGACTCCATCTTTTGTCCTGTGGGTGCCAACAGAGTATTTTCTTATTTCCCTGGAAGAATACAGTCTGTACGTCTCTGAAACCTGAGCGGGGAGTAGGCTTTGGAAGGAGACACAAGGTTAAAGCTGTTTGTCATAACATAAACATGGTCAGGGTTGGAAATTGAGAGCAGGAGCAGTGAGAACAGAACAGAGAGCTTTGGCCCCATAAGCTGCAGCTTGGAGGAGTTGAGAGGCAGTGGGAAGTGGCAGACATTGAAGGCTGTGCAGCAGGAAGAAAGCACAGGCTGGGCAGAATCCACAGGTGTGAATCCTAGAAATTCTGGATTTAAAAGTCACACCAAGAGCCTATCGCCCATTTTGGGACCATCAGCTGTCTACACCCCTGTAGGGAACACACACTGGAATTTCATGGGGCTCCAGGAAGGAACAAGCACAAGCAGTTACTGTCCTTGGAAACAGACTTCAAATAATAGAGATAAATATGGAAGACATTGCCAAACTTCCCTCACTCTTGATAGTTGAGCCCTCCTCTCTCCCTCCCATTCTCTTCTTACTCCTGTTTTTCAGAATCACCTCTGAGCATGAGTTCCTACCTGTTATATCAGAGGACGCTCTTGGGGTCCCGCTCTATGACATATATATGTTCTATAAGTCAGATCTCCAGAGCCCAAGCCATGCCGATGCCCATGCCCAGTGGCTTCTTGTCTAGGTTAGACACCCTAGACAGAGGTGGGATAAGTGTCAGTATTGGCCTCCATAAGAAATAGTTTAAAAAGCAGGGTTTTGTTGTTGTGGTGGTGGTGGTGGTTAAAACTGACACAAGACTTATAAAGTCCACCCAGTGCCTCTGGCTTATCTGGTGTTTTTGTCTTCCTATGATGGGACACATCACGCAGAAGCATGGACATAGTAAAACTACTGAGCACTATTTCCAAGGTCAGTCCTGTCCCCGGATCACCAAACATCCAGGCTTCACCCATACAGAGCTTTGAAGCAGTCAGAAGACAATTCTCCCTCCACCTCCCACAAACAAACAAACAAATGAACAAACAACAACAAAAACAACAAAACTACAACAAAAGCATAAAAAAAAAAAAATAGAAGTGTCTTGTCAAATAAGTTGGATATTATTTCCTTGTCCCTAAATCATATGTGTGACAATAAATGAGAGGCACCATGATTTGTAAATCAAAAACTTTTTACTTTGAAATGATATTTTCCAAACTCACCCATGTTTTCTGTCTGTGAAAGCCACATAACTTAATATCCTATAAGTTCTTATGCTACAAAAACTGGAATCTGAGTAACAGCTGACTCCAATGTCTTGCTACTGATTCCACCAGCAAAGTCCATGCTGTGTGTCCAATATAATCTGCACTGCTTGCTTTATGTACCCAAAGTCCTATGAAAATGTTTGGCTTCTTCCCTTCCCGCAATTTTAATCCAGACAAGTGGCACATCTAGACAAAGGCCTGGAAAAGCCAGCATCCAGTTCCCTGGGAACATTATTATCTCTACAAGAGAACAGCTCTTATAGTGTTGTATTTTTAAAGACACTTCTTATTTATCTTATAATGGACAGACTCAGTCTTATGAGCATTGCCTGAGTCTCTGACAGCAGCCAGGTGTCATATTCATAAAGGTTTAATGGCATATGTGAACTCGCATTGGCCTCAGACTTCTGGCTAGCCATCTATAGGCTGCAACAGTTCCAGAAATTTCTTCCACACATGAACTATTGTGAGGCCTTTCCAGAGTCACGAAGCTTCATAAGCCACTCAGGGTCCTCTGAGTCTACGTGATGTCTTTAGCGCAGTCCTTTCTCTTTATCAGTTAAACCTCCACCAATTGTCCTTCTGACATCACAAGTCTGGTTTCTGGTATGTGGATCATGCCCTGGCTATTTCCTGCTTCTTACCTTCTCACCCATACCCCAGAACAGTGCGACTATCCAGTCAACCTGGACGTGGGTTCGTCTTACCTTGAAGGTAGCTTCCAAGATGACTGATACAGAGGTCAAAGAATCTGTGTCCAGTAGCTGAGAACCTACAAGTGAGTCACAGCAAGTCTTTCCTTCAAGTCCTTAAGAGCTTGTTAGATCCATGATGGGGTTCAATGAAGCAGGGCACGAATTGTTCAGTGGACAACTGCAGTCCAAGATCCCTCTCTTGGATCCTGGACTCACTCCATGGGCCCCTCTTGACTTCTACGTGCCACTCCTCCACTCCCAAGAAGGACCCTACCATTGCTGTCTTTGAATTATGAATGGCGATTTGCTTGCTTATTGGTTTGTTTGTTTTGTCAGTTGGCTGGTTGGTTGGCTGGCTGGGTAGCTGGCTGGTTAGTTGGTTGGCCTCCTGGCCAGCTACCTGGCTGGCTGGCTAGCTGGCTGGCTGGCTGGCCGGCTGGTTTTTTAAGACAAGGTTTCTCTGCTTTTTTCTTTGGCCATCCTGGAACTTACTCTGTACACCAGGCTGGTCTTGAACACAGAGATTGCCTTCCTCTGCCTCCAGAGTGTGGGATTAAAGGTACATGCCACTGCTATCTGGCTCTGAATGACTTTTGAATAAGAGGGAAACACCACAAGCTTTTGTGTAGCCACTTGTGCTTCAGTGTGCCTTAGCAGTCATGTGCCTCTAGGGCTAGCCTAATGAGGTCATTAGGTAACTCTGGGTGAAGTTTGTCCTGTCAGGATAGATGAAAGCTGGGGAGGGGCTACATTTTAATAGCTTTTTCTTTCTGTTTCCTGAATGTCTCTGTATTTCATATTGAAAAGTAAAGGTATGAGTTGAAACATTCTTTAAAAGTGTCCTTTCGGGGGAATTGAACATCTATTTGCAGAGCCTTGCCTTACTTCTACATTCTTGCTGTATGAGCCAGCAGAAGACAGTCTTACACCCTTGCAGGACCCCGAGTGTGGTGGGGCTCCAGCCGAGCTCTACGCCAACCCAGCCTTTCCCTTCTTAGTGCTTGGACAGAAGCTTGAAGGGTGCAAAGCTGGCTTTAACTTTCCAAAGGGATTGTCCTAACAATTCCAGGAACTTAAAGTCAGAAAAGGTCACGGGTGGAGTGAGATCACTGGCCTGGCTCCAGAAGCGTGGCTAAAGATAAGGCACCTTAGGGCGGTGGCCAAGCTCCCCGGCTTCCAATGCCCAAATCGTTCCCCTGGAGACTGAGACCTTAGAGAAAGCAGCACCAACAATGGAGAATCACTCCCTCCCCATAACTGGGGTAATCTGCATACTTTCCCTGCTAAAAGAGCATTGCTCTTCAAAGAGAGGGTGAGGGCCATGTAGTGCTTTCCCATCTCTGTACCTTGGTGGTTATAAGCAGGGTGTCTGTGTCTCTTTTCTGCATTGCAATTTCAGCAAGCATTTATTTATTTATAATTTAATGTCTGTTTATCAGTTCAGTTTATTAAGGCTGAGACCAGAAGGAACTTGGCTGAAATCTACAGAGCATCAATTCTGCTTATTGGTTTGTTTTATGTGCCTGCATCACTGATAAGCTATATGTTCACATTCAAAGTCCATAGCAAGCACAGACAGAGAGTTTTAGCATCTTCATTGGGCAAATCTTGACAAGGCCAGGTTCTTGCTTCCATGTTTATCCAGTGAGCACTGGGTATCATGTGGGCACTGAAAGCAGCTGGCCTCTCTAGACTGATGTTCTTTGTCCAGGGCTAACCTGAGGGTATCTAGGGATCTTTCGCCACACAGGTTTCTAACATCTTACTGCCTTAGCTAGATGACAAGCTACATCTACCAGGGCAAAGTTCTCACAGAGTCCAGCAACAAAGAACAATATGAAAAGGAAATTAAGTAAACAATTCCATATACAATAGCATAAGAAAAATAAAACACATAGGGATAAACTTAGCCAATGAGGCAAAAGACTTGTGCACTGAAAATAGACATTGCTGATGGACAAGATAAAGGAAGGAGTAAGTGAATAGAGAGCCCTCCCAAGACCATGTTTATAAGAAAAGATGTCCCACTATTATTACAGCCAAGGTGATCTGGCAGTTTAATGTGATCCCTATGGCAATCAGAACTGAAGTGGTTTTGCTTCTGTTTCAGAAGCAGAAAATTCCATCCTAGAATTCAGTCTCTTTTCTTTCTTTCTTTTTATTTATTTGTATGCTTTCTTTGTTTCTATTTTTGGCATGTTCACTCACATTACTCTCTTTTATTCCCTTTCCATTCTTTCCTACTTTCATGTCTTTTTGTTTTTAACTAACTGAGTTTAATTAGGGTTTCTTGCATGAACCTGGTTGAGGAGTTATTTATTAGAGCATGGGCAATTTACCAGCAGTTACACTACTAAAGAAAAATCACTGCCAACCCCTAGCAACAATTAACTGCCAACAGTGGAAGGCCAGGGGTGGGAATACATGAGCCCCTCCCTTACCTCTGTAGGAATGTGGACCAGCTTGATTTTATACAGTGCTTGTGTGGATGACCACAGCTCTGTGAGTTCCTGAGTGTGAGGTCACGTCATGTCCAGAAGACAGCATTTTGCAGCACTCCTTCCCTTCTACCCTCCAACTCTTACATTCTTTCTACCCACACCTCTGCAAAGCTCCTTGGCCTTGGAGACAACACTAAAAATGTTCCTTTGGGCTGTGCTCTTTATGACCACTTATTGAAAGACCTCCTTATGGAGACCCTCACTCTAGTCCCGGGAGTGCGCGCACCCAGTGAAACTTGATGCAAAGTGCATGAGGTTTTAATAATGGAGCTCCGGCCAGGAGATAGAGGAATCGGCCTCGAGGCTCAGGGGTTAGGGGTTTTTATAGGAAGGAGGTCTAGGGGAACAAAGGAATTAGCATAGCAATACATAATTGGCTACTTCAAATCCAGCTAGAATACCTGCAGATCAGAGCATAGGGAAATTACTAAGGGTGGTATTGAGACAGCAGGGCATCTGGCTGGCCTCCAACCATACCTCATCATTCAGTTGGGTCATCCTGCCCAGACAGGTCCCTGCTTGCCTGAGCCCACCCAGACATGTCTTATCTATCTCTTCCTGGCCTGCTAGTTCCCAGAATGTTCAACAGCTTGCTTGCTCATTCCTAGGCCTATGTGGGCAAGCTTGTGCTGGATTTTCAGGCTTATAATTCTCCTACCTGGCCAGCACAGGTCCCAAGCTTTAGTTATTCCTTTTCATTATTTTCAGCACTTTGGCCAATTATGAGTCGTGCCTTAAACTACTGCTCACGCTAAAAGAAGCTTTTCTGACTAAAAGTGGCACTACTCTACGAGTATAAATATTTAGAAGACAGTTTGAGGACAGATCCATCAGCGAAACACCATGATAGGTTTCCTATCCCTCTTAGGGTCCACAGCCTCCTCAGTCACACGCTTTAGACGAGGTTTTCAGTATTAGGTCTGAATTCCTTCCAGTGAAGTCAGCCTCAAATTTAATTAGAAACCATGGTTACCGGTTCCTCTGGAAATTGGACATAGTTCTACCAGAGGACCCAGCCATACCACTCCTGGGCATATACCCACAAAATGCACCATCATGTAATAAGGACACATGATCCACCATGTTCATAGCAGCCTTATTTATAATAGCCAGAAACTGGAAACAACCCAGATGTCCCTCAACAGAGGAATAGATACAGAAAGTGTGGTACATCTACACAATGGAGTACTACTCAGCTATAAAAAACAATGAATTTATGAAATTCTTAGGGAAATGGATGGATCTGGAGAGTATCATCCTGAGTGAGGTAACCCAATCACAAAAGATCACACATGGTATGCATTCTCTGATAAGTGGTTATTAGCCCAGAAGTTTGGAATACAGGAAGAACGACCCACAAACCACAAGAAACTTAAGAAGAAGGAAGACTAAAAGGTGGACATTTCATTCCTTCTTAAAAAGGGGAATCAAACACCCACAGAAGGAGTGGCAGAGATTAACTCTGGAGCAGAGACTGAAGGAAGGACAAGCATATAGCTATCTCCTGAGAGGCTCTGACAATACCTGACTAATACAGATGTAGAGGCTCACAACCATTCATTGAACTGAGTACACTGTCCCCAATGAAGGAGTTAGAGAAAGGTTCTATGGAGCTGAAGGGTTTGCAGCCCCTTAGGACGAACAACAATTACTAACTAGTACCCTCAGAGCTCCCAGGGACCCAACCACCAATCAAGGACTATACAGGGTGGGACTGAATGTTCTGGCAGCATGTGTATAGTAGAGGATTGCAAATTCGATCATCAATAGGAGGAAAGGACCTCGGCCTTGTGAAGGTTCTGTGCCCCAGTGTAGGGGAATGCCAGGGCCAATAAGTGGGAGAGGGTGGGGTGGCAGGCATGGGGAGGGGGGAGGCAAAAGGAGTTTGTTCTTGTTGTTTTTGTTTGTTTGTTTGTTTTTTTGGAGGGGAACCTGGGAAAGGGAAAATTTACATGTAAATAAAGAAAATATCTAATTAAAAAAAAAAAAAACAAAAAACAAACATGGTTACCCCCACAACAGCTATGCCACTATTGTACTAGGGAGCATGGCTTGCCTGGCAGATGGGTACTTTAATAGGAAGGAGCCACCTCTGCATAACAAAACCATTGAAGACTTCCCCAACCCCCAGTAGCCTGCATAGCACTTTCTGGCACTAAGAAGCTAGCGAGCTTCTGGCTCGGTTCTAGCATTATTTTTATCTGTCTTGCAACCAAAGTATATTGTGTTTTCAGCAATGGGTCATATCTCTAGTTCTGGTGGGCAACCAAAAGAAATGGTAAAAGCCAAGAGGAGTGGCACGGAATAGCCAAAGTGATCTTGAAAGGCACAGCAGAGCTGGGAGGTCTCACATGTCTGATTCAAAATACACTATAAAGTTATAGTAATTTAGAGTGTGATAAACAGATGTTTTGAACAATCTAATAAAACTGGAAGACCAGAAATAAACACGTGGATATGTGACCAAATAATTTTGACAAAGGTATCAGATCATCCAATAGGGAAAGGATAGTTCTGGGGAGACATGAAAACCTTCAATGAATATGTAAAAGTCCTGAGTGAACGTGCATTGTCGACATGGGCACAGCCATATCAGGGACCAAGGCGTTGGACCCATCAGATATTGGCAAAGCCTTCACCTTCAGATCAAGCTCAAGGAGATGGCAAAACCTTGCTCTGGTAAGAGTACAAGCATGAATGTTGCAAGCATGAATGTTGCCAAATAATTGATCAATTTGCATAAAAGCTATCAAGTGCAGTTAATTCCTCCCAAATGTTTACAGTCTGAAAGCCCGCAAACCTCCTCTCTTACCTAGATTAGCCAAACACCTCTCTCCTCAAGTTATACCTAATAAACTTGTTGAGGTTCTAGGTTATTGCATAATTAGTGCCCTTCATCAGAGTGAGCATGGCCCACCCTACTCAAAGGTTTCTGTAAGTATGTCTATGTGTCTGTTGTTTCTTTATTCCCTCACCTCACTTAGAGTTCTCAGGCACAAGCCATTCTGGAAGCCGCAGACAGTCTCTTCAAGAAATGATGCTATAGAAATGGGATCTCTACAGAAAAGAGTAATGATGGCCTTCACTTTACACCATATATAAAATTACCTTAGAATGTATGAAAGCCTCAAACACAAGACTTGATGTTCTAAAACTCTCTGAGAAGATAAAAGAGAAATCCTTATGACACTGAATTTTTTAATAACATAACACCCCAAAACATGGAACATAAAGCTAAAAATAGGTAAATTATATCAAGATTAAATTGTGTGTTAAGGGACCTAATTGACAGAGTGAAGCACAATGCATGCAACTGGAAGAAAGAATATATGTACAAATTGTACCTAATGGGGATTAAGATCCAGAATACATAAAAGGGTTAAGATCCAGGATATATAAAAACTCCTGCAACTGAACAATACAAAAATAAATAAATAAAAGTTAAAAATGGCCAAAGAACAACTCTCCAAAGAAGACAATATACAATAAACACAAGAAAGGAAACTCAGTATTGTTGGTCATTAGCAAAATTCAACTGAAAAAACATCATGACATCCCAATTAGGGTGCGATATTCACAAACAGCAGTATGTTGCTCACCATGTGTGAAAATAAAGCCCTTGTGATTGAGTGGTACTGTCACCATGGGAAAGAGAGACTCTCCCAAAGCATACAATTAAAATAAAGGTAAAAGTGGAAAAATCATCCAATTCAGGGGTCCCATTTCTAGACATACACACAGAAGACGTGAAAGCAGAGTCATAAGGAGATATCCATGCTTTCACAGTCAAAGCGGCATTGTTCTGAATAGCCAAGAAGTAGGAGCAACTGATGGGCCAGGGGTCCATTAATAAAGTAATGAATCAACGGCCTGTCATCTCTGTGTGCAGTAGGGTATCATTTAGTCTTAAAAGAATAAATTCTGGCACAACAACACAAGGATGAACCTCAAAAATTATGCTGAGTAAAATAATCCAGTTCTAAAAGGGGACATGCTTGGGGTAGGGGTGCACATTTGTGATCTGAAAACTCAGGAAGCCAAGACAGGAGGCTCACAAAGTTGAGGTCAACCTGGATTACACAGTAAGACAATGTTTCAGAAAAAGAAAGAGCATGGGACAGGAGAGCTAGCTCTCCGGATAAGAGTACTATCTGAGCAAGCATGAGGACTTGAGTTTGAACTTACAAAGTTTTGTAAAAAGCCAGTAATGGCTGCACATGTACCAGTAACTCCAGTCCTGGGCAGGGCAGAGGTGAAAGAGCTTGCTGGCCAGCAGTTTAGTTAGCTCCAGGTTCAGGGAGAATCTCAAAAGAATAAGGTGGAGAGAGAGTATCAGAACAGGACATCCAATAGGCATCGAGGTACATATGCACACACATACCACACACATACTTAACACCACCTCCCCCTAACACATGCAGTAAAATACATGGAAAATCATAAAAGAATGCATATTGTGTAATTTCCCTTAGGATTGAAACTTGAAGTAATCAACTCCTAGAGACAGAAAACAGAATGGCAGTTGGCAGGACTTGGGAATGAGCTGGATGAGTCCAGAGGTCCAGTCTGGGGAGCTAGAGTGGTCTAGAGACTGGCTGCAAAATACTGTATATGAATATAGCATACTTTGACTGTATACTTCAAATGATGGTCAAGATTACATATATTTTACCACAGATTGTTTTTAAAAATATTAAAAAATAGATGCCATAAGCAACAAGTAAAACAGTCCACAGGGAAACCTCATATTTAAGGAAATTCAAGGCATCAGAGAGTCACACCTAAGGGTTTGGGCCATTCCCCTGAGCTGAATGAGGCCTACCAATATTCTATCTACTCTGGTTTTTAGGCAACAATTTTCTGACTCCAAGGGGCTGTACAACTGGTACAGATGAGCCTACAGATGTATCCTTTGTCACCCCCAGGAGTCAGCTTTGATGGGAAAGCCAGGAGGAAGGGCTTTCAGTCCATTCATCTCATATCCCTATCATCTTAGCTTGAATTTGATGCTGAGGCTAGAGTATCACATTCACATTTCTTTCCCTAACAGCCAATAAAGCCTTTCCCACGAGGTTGGATTGATTAGACTGACTGTGTTTCCCCCCTGGTGCTGGGGTTGACCTCAGGGCCTTGCATACAGCCTTCAAGCATTTTGACATTGAGCTCCACCCTGAGCCTACTTGCATTTTATGATCTTGATCTAATCAAGTAAAGAAAAGAGAAGAAAAGAAATTCAAGGAAGCTTTAGGAACCCAGCCAGGCAGATTTGTAAACTCAACACTGAAAGCGCTAAGACAGGTTGGTTTGTAAGAAGATTCCCATGACAAGCCCTCCACCCACTGGCTGAGGACTTGCAGCTGCTCCCGATCAACCTCACTAAGTTCCATCCCATCTTCACCTCTCAGGTCACCCTTCTGAGGTCTCAATCTTTTCAGGACACCTAGATGGGGCTCTAAAGTCCACATGGCCTTGGGTAAGGAAGGACAGCTGGTTCCTTGGCTACAGTGATATGGCACTTGAGACAGTTCTACAGAATTTCCACTGATATGTTTTTGGCAAGTATATACTAGCTCTGACTGCCAAGATGCTGTTCTTCCTCCAAAGGCTAGCTGGATAAGGACTTCCAGATGCACACAGTGAAGGGCACATGCCCTTGCCCAGGACAGTTATATGGAAACACAAATGGAACAAAAGAGGAAGAAAGGCATAGAGCTTTAAGTCCTTCCAGGATGCTAACACATTCCCTGCACACAGGAATGTAGTAAGAGTAGCTTCTTAGGGAATGGACGTGTAGGCTCTTGACTTTTCTAGACCTGTTTCCTTTCTGCTGACCACAAGTGATAAACCAAAAATTAAGATACATGTTTGACTGACATTAACTATACTAATGTAATGTCAGGCAGGATATAAGAAATTGGGAGTAAGTTAAAAAAAAAAAAAATAAGGCTGCCAGGTGACTGGGAAGATAGTTCAGTCAATGCACATCATCCAACATCCATGTAAAAATCTGGGAATGGTAGTATATTTTGCAATCTCTGTACTGGGGAGGCAAAGACTGGCAGATCCCTGGGGCTCACTGTTCAGCCTGCCTACACAAATTGGAAAGCCCCAGGTCCCAGGAGTAGACTATCTCAGAAAACTAAATTGTGAATGATAGTGAAAATATTGTGTTCATATACAATGGGATAATCACTTCTTTGTGATTTAACTTTTAGGGGGCCAACATTTAACATTAAAATGCTTGGCCCATTCTGGCTAAACTCTGGCCTTTGTTTTGTTTCTTGTGTGCTTTTTTTTTTTTCTGTATTCCATTTCATGTTTCATGTTGTCATGAGGTATACATGTTTGTTCCAGTTAGATGCTTGGAATCTATGTCTAATTTGATGTGAGTCTTTATTCAGGGGCCTAGACACACCCAAATAGCACTACACCCCTTCTGTCCTCTGCTGAGGCTTTAGCTTGTAATTTTTTAAGTTGTTGTGGAGTTCATGTCTGTGGTGATTTTAATGAGAGTGGTCCCCATAGCTTCATGTATTTGAATGCTTGGTCTGCAGTTGGTAGAACTATTTGGAAAGGATTAGAAGGTGTGGCCTTGTTGAAGGATGCTACTGAAGGTTCAAAAGCCCACAACATTCTAGTTGACTTGCTCTTTGCCTCCAACGTGCAGAACAGGATGTACAATCTCTTGCCTTTTGCTCTAGCACCATGGTTGTCGTTGCTGAGCTCCTTATCATGGTGTTTTGTCAAGGCAATAAAAAAGTTAAAAAGTTAAAAGTTAAAAGTTAAAAGACAATGTTTGTCCTTTAAGTTTTGCATAACTTCATGTGGACCCCCCGCCTCATTTATCATGACATATTGTACTGAGAAATGTCATAAACCTGGGGACCTGTTGCTATTAGCTCTGGTCCTCTAGTCAGATTTTCCAGAATTCAGGGCTGGCCTGGCTTCACTTTCTCAATATGGCATATATGAAGGGGTGTTGGCCACACTCAGCCCAGAGCAGTCTGATCTGAGTGCAGTGTATAAAGACTTGGCCATGACTGGCAAGACCCAGCTGTCCATGTGGGTCTCAGGCTTGACTGATTCTCTGTCTCATTCCTAAAGAGCTTTGTCACAGAGTTGTCATAGAGCCAAGAGAATAGACACATTCTTTTATTCATTCATTCGTTCATTCAGTAAGTCAATCAGCCATAGGACATTTGTCAAGCTCCTACTGTGAAACACTAGGGACTCAGTAAGGAACAAACTGAACCATGTTAAGCAGAAGGGGATTACCTTCTACTGGGGTGATCACCAACAGCCAACCAGACACTCACTGTGTGGTATCAGGTAGGTATATGCAATAAATAAAAAATAAACATCATGGGGCCTCAAAGTGGGGAAGGAATGATACTTTGGGAAGGTAGCAAAGCAATGCCTAAGAAGTTGATATTTGAGTCCCTGTGGTAGGAACCTCACGTTCAGGAATGATTACTGCCTCAGGTATGGGTAGTAAACACAATGCCCAAAGCATCATGCTCCAAATTTATCAGATAATAGCTTGGATAATACCAGGACACAGACAGAATGAGCAGCCAAGCATGGAGAGAGCTTCATAAGGGGTCTAAAGTCAACAGACTGCCACGCACATATTCACTCTCTCCCTCTGCCTAGGCATAGGCCTCCAGTACTTCAGGTATGATATGAGTAAAGAGAGATGCCCCTGGGTGGGTTCTAAACCAACAGGAGCATCACTTGGTCCAGCTAGGGAAGCCACTAGCTCCATATAAAGGTACATAACGGGGCATTTTCTTTGGGATGCTACAACTAGAACTGAGAGATGCTGCAGCAAGATCCAGCAATTTCTATTTTCTTTTAATTGCACTCATAGCCCATTCCATAGCTTTTATATATATAGAGAGAGAAAGTCCATACCAGCTGAACATTCTGGCATTTGGGGCAATTTACAGTAGTATACTGAGCTAATAAGTGATGCCATTCTGAATATAAAGGCAGTTCCTGTGTCTTGACAACATTGAATACCAACCACACGCATGTCATCTTTAAGCAACAGCACCCTTCTTCAGAGACAAATGCCTAATACCTAGGGCTTGCCTGTGTGTCCTTAAAGACTTGCTGAACCTTTCAATTAAGCATGTATCATTTGAAAGGGGAACTCCTGTCCTACGTGCTTGTGCTACATGCTAGTACTCTCAAAGCAGGGAAAGAGGTTATTCCTGTAGCCAATAACCAGAAATCCCCAGATGACTTGACACCAAGCCAATTTTTGTGATGTTATAAAAAAAAAAAAAAAGTAAGACAACATAAAGTCCAGTGTGTGTGACAGAGTTTGTCATCTCATGGTAGGGATTAATAAAAGGGACCTTTTGAAGGGAATGCCAGCAACTTAGTCTTGTGGGGATCCTTAAATAATCACTTTAAGTACACACTTTTAAATCTTCAGAAAGTTTCCATTAACCTTGGGATTCTACTAGATGGAAAAAGAACAAAGAAAACTCTTACAGAACCAAGTTTTGAAGTTGTACAAGCCTTTAACTTGTGTAAAAAGCACACAATTTATGGAGGCCAAGAATTATTCTACCCAAAATGATTCAGAAAATAAAAGCATAGGAATTCTGGTACTTCTAGAAACTAGTTTTTGGGGTTTTTGTTTTGTTTTGTTTTGTTTTTGGAAGAAAGTTCTGTTTCCACAAGAAGAGTGGAAGACGGGAGAGAAGAGAAAAGGAAGGCACAAATAGATACATAACAGACAGGGAGACAGACAGATAGACAAAGAGATGATTGATAGGTACTTGATAAATAGAAAGCTATACACACATAGATGAGATATACATAGATGTGTACATAGATATATAGACATTTGTACACATGTGTATTGTGCATTGTGTGTACATGTATATGTGCACATACATCTGTGTATCTCTGTGATGTATTCTAGTCACATCAGCCCTGATCTTGTCTGAATTATGCTTACTGCCTTTCTTCTCATATGGTAGGCCTGCTAGAGGGCAGCTGAGGAATGAAGAGGGATTTGGATTAGCAAATTCACATCAATATTTGATAAATTCACCTCTTTTTCTTCTTCACACCCTTTGGGCAGCCTGCATGTTCCACTACATGTTTTAGCTCACCTTGAAGTGAACTTGAGACTTGGACCTAGAGCAGCAAATAGCCTGTTTCTCATAAAAGTGTGACGCTAGCTCAGGCAGAATTTTGTATCGGCTGTTCCTGAGATTTCAGGGGCAGGGATGTTAGACCTGCTGTCCCTAGGAATAGTTCATTTGTGCATGACCATAGGACAAAAGAGAGTGAGCCCGTGTTTTCTATGTTAGAGACTCCTGTTTTGGCTACCCAAAGCTACTAATACACATTTCTAGATCTGTGTTGGTTTATTGCTTCTCTCCCTCATCTCAAACACAGGATGTGGTTGGAAGCATAATAATGTTATTTGTTTCCTTAAAACACTGTTGACCAAAGCTGGCTCTACAACACAGAAATCCCTTGAGACACAATATGAAGTATGAGTTAGTTTGGCCTGGAAAGTTTTAAGAAATATACTTTCCCTTGGTTTGGTGTTCTAGCTACACTCTAGCCTTGCTAAGACTCCAAGAGAATTCTACTGTGCAAAAATCACTTTGCCCCAGCTCCACTGCCATGTAAACCCTTTTCCGAATGTTCTCTTTGCAGGAATGAGAAGCAAGTGAGGAAGAGGTGAGGATTGCCACTCTTGCCAAACAAGTGTAGGCAGCTGTCTGTGGGCTGATGGGAATATCCTCTTAGCTTTATAGATTCAGTTCTGTCCCTGGGACAAAAAGATCTTGTTCCAACACACATACCCCTAAACACACTTGTACATTGCCACTCATGGGGCTGCTAATGTCAGTAAGTTCCTTTTCTTCCACATGACATGTACTAGCAAGCCAGGATTTAATTCAGTGTCATTGGTGAATGAGAACAGATGGTTGTGATGGAGCATGGCTAGTGACCTGAGACGAGGCTTAGGAAAGTCTGTTTAGGTAAAGAAGACAAATAACAGTAAGAGACTGGGAAAGGGTACTCAGGAGGAAAGAGAAGCCCATGGAGAAAGAAGAGTCTGGGCAAAGGCTTGGTTTAAATAAAGGGAAAGAAAGTACAAACATAAGCCTTATAATCCCAGGAGCAGCTAGAAGCTAGCAAGAGAAGCCAGAAATGAAAGATTCTATTGGTGCTACGGTATATGACTGTGGTCTTCTGCAGTTCGCATGATTGTGCTCTAAAGGTCTATGTACTAAAGGCTTGCTCTCTAGCATACAACAAGATAGTGGAGCCTTTGGAGGCAAAGCCTAATGGGAGGAGGTTAGTCAGGTCTTCGTGGGGGACTGGTAGGGAACTGTGGGACTCTGATTTCTTTGACTTTTCAGACACCAGGAAGTAAGCAGTTTGCTCAGCTACATGCCCCACCATGATATATCACCTCCCTAAGGTCCCAGAATGATAGATCACTGACCGTGGACTAGAGCTACAATTGTGAGCCAACAACTTCCTTTCTCTTTTTAAATTTATATTTCGTACACTTGCTTATGTTTGTGGCTTAGAATTAGGATCTTATCCATGAAAACAAAAATTGGTTATCTCTTCCTCAGCAGCTTCATCTGTTCCTGGGGCTAGTGAAATTTCCTTTCACCCATGCTGGAGTGTCAGTTGATGTGGTCTTTGGAGGCCTTGTGCAGCAGCCACATTGTAGAGAGATCATAGGTATAACATTCTGTTTTGTCCAGAAGGCCCAATTTCATAGTGGGTGTCTGGGCCCTTGGGCTCTCATAATCTTTTTTAGCCCCCTTACTAAATGTTCCCTGGACCCTAGGTATCAGGGTTGTATTATAGATGTGACCGCTAGTCATGTCTTCTCTACATTTTGATCAGTCGTAAATTTCTGTTACAGAAACTGACTTATGCTTGACACTGTAAACAACAGAAACCTGAATAACACAGGTTCTTCAAGAGAAAAATAAAATAATCTGACTAGGATTATTAGGACAGTAAGTGTGAGGTGACAGCCATGCTACAAGGATCAAACCAAGATGGAGAGTCTTTGGACTAGCAAGAGCTAGCAGAGAGCATGGGCACAACTAGGCAGGCATCCTAGAAATGCCAAATCAGGAAGGAAACACGCCAAGGACTGACTTAGTATGGTGATGACAGTTAGTCATGTCATTCCTTTGACCCCGTTCAGCGCAATATACATCAAAAAAATATAAGCAAAAAATATCTTGCTGGGGAGAGAGAGGGAGAGAGAGAGAGAGAGAGAGAGAGAGCTCTATGAAATTTTTCATGGAAATGGAATTCACAGGAATGAAGTGATTTTATTAAAATGAAAATATGTTTATGAAAAACAGATTCTTAGTGAACAGCTATCGGCCTATCTAGTTTATTGTAGTTTATGATGACATATGTAGGATTGGTTTCATCTCATTGAAGCAGCTTTAAATTACATCTTCAATTCTCCAAAGAGCATTACAAGTCACCCACAGTGAGCCTGCTGAATAACAGCCTCCTCCTAAGGCATCTGACCGTGTTCAAGAGGTTAAGAGTCTGTGGTTAATCAATAAACGTTAGTTGATGGGGAGTCACATTATTCCGAGCTCCCAAGGGGGTGTTAGAATCAAACAAGGCATGGCCCAGTGCTCTTGGAGAATCAAGTTGAACCCAGTGATTCTGCCAGCTTCTTAGAAGCTGAAACAACTCAGCTAAGTGACTTCTCATGAGAGCCATGTTATCACTAGGCAGAGCCAAGATAAACCCCATGGAATCTGCACAGACCACACAAGGCCTTCACAATCGTCCTCACAGGAATGTTTATCCCAGCAAACCAAGCTGTCATGGAAGGGCATCCTGCATCTAGCACAGCACGCGTCTCACATTTTCTCTGCTCACACTGTTCTCCATAGCTGTTAAGAATCTGGAGCTAGGGTTAATCCCCATCCAGGAAGGTTTAAAACAAGAGATTAAATGGGTGAAGATCACAAGCTGAGAAGGGAAGCATAAAGAGACAGGTTCTTGGTCTGGGACTAACATGACAAGAAGCACAAGGAATGAATATTTTGTGAAACATTGAGAAAAAATGCAAAATGCTCATATTTTTTTTTTGTCTGTCTTCTCTTTGCCCCTGCTCACTCCAGGATAAGCATCTAGCAAGCAATCAACAATGAATGGAACTCGCTCCAAAATCCAAGGAGCAATAACACTGCGGGAGTGGTGCAATGAGGAAACTTCCTTTGGCAGAGTCCACAGCTGCTTATCAAAAGGCATGTTTTCAGAGTCCCACCCACCCACAGAGGCTGAAGATGGAGAAGCAGCGCTGGACCCAGGAACCTACATCCTTAGCATGTCTCCCAGGAAATGTGATGCAGTTACCTTTGTAACTGATCCTGTCTTCTCCAAAAGGCAACTGCTAAAGTGGTTCTGCCGAACATCTAAGATGATGTCATAGCCAAGAACTCCATCCTGAACCCGTCCTGCAGGTAGCAAGCTTAAGAA
The DNA here is from genome assembly GCA_019843815.1 of Montemys delectorum. Lineage (NCBI taxonomy): Eukaryota > Metazoa > Chordata > Mammalia > Rodentia > Muridae > Montemys > Montemys delectorum. Next base: position 25,435 of record JADRCD010220474.1, read on the forward strand.
TGTTCTTCATAACCACAGGGGCCTAGCGGTGTTTCCAAGTGAGTCCTCCCAATTAAATCAAGGAAGCAGAGGCAGGAATAGTTCCAGAATGTACCCAGGGGCCAGCGCTAACTTGAGTATGACCAGAGTCACTGTTGATGCCTAGTCCAGAGATCTTTTCTTTCTGCCAAGCCATTTCCTCTTTTCAACTTTACTTTCACTAGGTTTTAAAAAAAAAAAATAGCTATCCCCAAGCTGCCACAGACAAATCTGGGTCACATTCCCACCTTCCAATTTGGAAACAAAAAAGAAGTGTGTGAGGTACTTTATAAAGATTTCTTTAAAAGTAAAGTGAAGCTGGGGAGATGGTGCTGTCAGTAAAATGGCTACGGTGCAATCACCAGGACCTGATGTCAGATCCCCAGCACACAGGTAAAGATCCGAATATGGGAACACATGCCTGTAATCCCAGCATTGGAAACAGAAGGATCCCTGGAGCTCACCCACTACAGTTGAGACAAACTGGCAAACTCCAGACTTAGTAAGCAGCCCAGCCTCTAATAATAAAGTAAAGAATGGTTAAAGAAGACACCCAACTTCCACCTCTGACCTCTCTTTATATATACATGCATATGTGCACATATGTACACATGTACATACACATGAATATATAGAAATATATATATACACATACATACATAAGTATATATAATGCAAATGCTTACAGGCACAGGAGCAATTATAGTCTTAGAAAATTAAACATCAAGATCATCAGAATGCTCCATAGCTTTATAATGGATTTGGCAAATTGAAAAATATTCACAAAACTTTCCATGAAGAGGTGTATTATTATAGCATGATTCTCCTATTGCCCCAATTTGCATACATTTGCTCTCTTTCTCTTTCTCTCCCTGTCTCTTTCTCTCTGTCTCTGTCGCTGTCTCTCTCCCTGTTTCTGTCTGTCTCTCTCCATGTTTCTGTCTGTCTGTCTCTGTCTCTGTCTCTGTCTCTGTCTCTGTCTCTGTCTCTCTCTCTCTCTCTCTCTCTCTCTCTCATACACACACACATGGAAGGGAGGGAAAAGAGAGAGAGAGATAGAGACAGATATGCACAGGCTGTTTTTCCTGCTAATGCATTTTCAACCATTGTTGTGGGAGTAAGAGTTTGAGTTCATTTCTTCACTTCAGCTGATTTTCCTCAAACAAATGTGCTTCACTTGCATAATGGCTCATGTTTTTAAGTAAATGGAAACAGCTACTCCCTGCTCCCTATCTATCATAAGTGCTAAGCCTCAGGAATCTGGAACATCCATTTGCCTGGGAGATTGTGCCCAAGGGACTAAACTCATGGTAAGGCATGCAGCTTTCTCCTCTAACCCCACCTCTCCCTAGGAATGAAATACAAGCCCGGGATTTCTTAGCCCAGCTGAGTAATCAATGACGCAAGGGTGACAAGACATGACTCAAAAAGACAGAGAAAGTAGCGTCACCGGGCATGGGTCAGGAAGTTGCCTCAGTCCTCTCACTTGGCGTTCCAGGCGTTTAAAGGACAGTCAGGGATCGTGGCTTCTTCCTTTATGCTTCTTTTCTGGGTAGGAAGCAGCGGCATGCAGGAAAGCAGTGGTTTGTGGGGAGGTCTAATGACTACAGTAAGCCATACCACAGTCAGTAGTCACACAGACTGGCCAGCTGGTAGTCAAAACAACGAGCAGCAGGCAGGGGCACAGCACAGGGAGGAGGATGCTAGGATTCAGAGGTTCTGAGACATGTGACATCTGCTATCTTTCTCTTCCTGTCACCTATCACCACATTGCTGAATATTCGCTAAATAGAAGAGCAACCAGATAGGGGATTCAATTTATTCTCTGCTGGGTGTGCTCACTTTCTTAGCCACATATGTGACTTATGGCTGTTGGGTCTTCCTTTGAGTGCCTCCAGAGACATGTGATCCGCTGCCTCATTTTTGAGAGCTGTACCTGTTTTAAAGAGGAGATTTTCCTTATTCTTAGAAGTGTGGCCCTTGCACCTGAGCATGTATAAAAATCACTGAATTTAGGGTGGGCTGAGGAATTTGCATTTCTCTTAAATCTCCAGAGAACTGAATTATGTTTGAATATAAAGATTTACATTATGCATTCTATCCAGCACCACACATTGAAACTACTTGTTTCCAAATACCAGTTTAACACTGACTATTTTCCTCTGCTTCCTCTTCATTCTCAAAATCCTGTAGGGAAAAGGCAGAATGCCAAAAAAATAAAGCAACACACACACACACACACACACACACACACACACAAACATACACACATGAAACAAACAAAACAAACAAACAAACACACACATCACCCTCACCCCTGGCTTTAATATTAGGGAACACAGGGCAGGTCCTTTTGTTTTGTGTTCAGTCTTTTAAACCTGTGGGTATGTGCCTCTCATGTCTTCTTTGGCTCCTCTCTTACCAACTGAATAAACAAGATAGGCAGCCATGTCCCAAAGACAACATTTTCTCTTCTGAGGTCCCAGCATACAGGATCTGTGAGCCGAGCTCAGATCAGTTCCTCACACCGAGGTCAGGTGAAGATGAAGATGGGGTGGCCTGTGCATCCATAAGCTGCACCAGCTTCCTGCTAAGGGCTCCTTATCTCCACATTGCAACTCCCAAAGATCCCCATGAGGATAGTGGCAGTGGGTTGGACGGCTAAGATCTTGTGGTGTAATCAATCCTATGGTCCATCCAAAGAGACCTCAGAATCAACACAAGTGCAGTCTCTCAGCCCCCCACGAGTATGGACATGTCTGTGCTCCCCACCAAAATCAGCACGAACTGTCACCTTCTCCTCCTCTGATAAGGAAGCTGCTCGTGGAGAGGGACAATCTGGGAGACAAGGTGTGTGTTTTCAGGAGTTCCTTTCAGACATGTACCTGTCCCCTGTGAGTCAGCTTTTCATGGGAGAACTTCATCTAGATCCAGGTCCCCAGGTGACAGGTTCTCTAGGGACAGGATTTGTCTTCTACAGTTCCCGAGGGCCCAAGACCCAGTTCGGTTCAAGGTCCAAGTTACGTGTTCTCCACAGCAAGTGAGAGATGCAAGCTTTACCCCATGTCCCGGCGTACATGTCCTGAGCTTGACTCTAAGCGGCAACCCTGTCTGCCTCCCTCCGCCTCCACTGAAGCTCTGTGGTGATCTTAGCGCTGCCAAGAAATGCTCATATATGTGCAGTGCCGGGATGTAGTGATACTCACTTGTAATCCCAGCATCCATGAGGCTGAGGCAGGAAGATCACAAGGTTTTAGGTCAGTCTGGGCCTGTGCCAAAACTCTGAAAAGTAAACCAAGTAGAAGAATATAATCAAAGATCAGTGTGGTAGAAGAAACTGCCTATGCTAAGTCAAAGCCTTTAGAAGGGCCCATGGTACTCTTGTTTGTTCTCTGGGACTGTTCAGTCCAGGGTAATAAAGACAGAACACAAAGTGGTCAAACGGAAAGGAAGATCATGATACAACACAAGTCCCGCTGGAGCTGAAGCCTTGTGGCTACCCCATGGGGCTGGCTTTGGGGGCCAGCCCTGTGGATATTTCACCTCTGGTGAGCCCTGAATGCCACGGCATTCATTGCATACAGAAAACAAAAGCAAAAACACCACACAACCCATTAAAACTGTGAAAAGTGGTAAATGGGTTGCTATTTAAAACAGTGAAGTTGCAGGATGACTTACTTGTAGTAGGTGTAACTGAGACATCTATAAATAAACAGGCTGATGAGTCTGGATTCACATTCAAACCCAGTCCTGGAACCTGTGCTTAACTGAACCCAAGCAGCCTGTCTGCATAACCTAGCGGATGTGAGCAGAGTCACTGGGGCAGTAGAAGGAGAGGCAGGCCAACAAGGTCTGTGCAGGGGACTGCCGTGACAGTAGCTTATGTATGCATTTCGGTGCATGTGTGCCCTCATTCTCCAAGGTCCCTGACACCACGGTGAGTTGTGGTCACGAGCATTCCAACAGAAACAGAGGCGAAGGTTATGGTATATGGGGATCGGGGAAAACAGGTGGAGACCTCCATGTTTGGTATCTCTTGTCTACTTAATCCTCTTGACTATAGCAACAGAAGAGTTCTCTCCATGTCCAAAGCTTAAGAAGAGGAAGGGGTTTTTTTCCCCTAAGATTCCCAGTGGTTGCTAAAGAAGGCAAAGTTGTTTGTGAAGACAGGCAAGCAATGTTAGGGCAGCCCTGCCTGCTCCGAGGAAAAATGGGAATATTAGGAAAAGACCATCTCTCATCCCTACTGCTAAACAATTCTGTTACAGCTTTATTGTAATCCTGAACACACTGACAGTGGTTTTAGCGTTAGGAAACCTCCTACGTGCCAAACACCAGTCAACAAACCAGTCTCCTTACTGGCAGTCTCCTTGTGTCAAAAGGATACTGTGCTTTCCCACTATCTAGTCACTATGATTGCTACCCTTCGTCATAGTGTGTGTGCGTCACCTTTGAGGTAGATCTTGCATCCTAATGGGGAATGGGGAACACCATTGCGATAACCCCAGTGACTGTGGTACGTGACCTGAAGCCACTTAGCCAAGACTAGCAGAAAATAGCATGTCTGAATCAGAAGCACTGGCCCCTGTGTCACAGGCGTCACCAGTCCCATGGAGGAATGAGGCATTCCAGCCCCTCTCCTCAAGCACAGATGGTGACTAAAGGTGTTAGCATTTCATTTTGAGGCATATGTCTTGGCTAATAAGCATTAATCATGTCCATCTTAAGTAATGCTTAAGCCATTTTATGTATTTCGTCAGGAACAAAATTTAAGCATTTTAGGGAATAAGCCATCTTTGGTGGTTTTTCTAAACTGTTATTTTAGAAAAGGAAAAAAAGAAATATAGGTGTGATGCAGTTGGAACTTAACTCAGAGCTTTGAAATATTCTGGGATTGCTCTTTTGAAGTTATATGGGCTGGAGATTTCATCAGATACACCCTAAATTCCAGAATCTTCCTCTAAGTCAGATCTTTGAGGTCCAACAACCTTTCCACAGGGGTCACCTAAAACCATCATAAAACACAGATATTTATATTAAGAATCATAACAGTGGCAAAATTATAGTTATGAAATAGCAATGAGAATAATTTTATGGTTGGGGTCATCACAACATGAGGAACTGTATCACAGGGCGACAGCATTAGGAAAGTTGAGAGCCACTGGCTTAAATACATCTATGAGATAGAATACTAACTTCAAACTAACAGAAGCAAAACAATGGGCTGTGTATACGTCAGGATTCTCCCAAGGAACAGAATTTATAGAATAAATGAGTGTGCCCATGCCCCCCCCCCGTGTGTGTGTGTGTGTGTGTGTGTGTGTGTGAAATTTATTAGAATCCCTTAAAGACTGTGGTCCAGCTACTTCAACAATGTCTGGAAGATCCAAGAATCCAGTAGTTGTTCAGTTCACAAGGTTGCATCTCTCAGCTGGTCTTCAGTATACCCCAGAACGTTGTCAGTGAAGGAATGAACTTAACACACACACACACACACACACACACACACACACACAGTGAGAGAGAGAGAGAGACAGAGAGACAGAGAGACAGAGAGAGAGACAGAGACAGAGACAAAGAGATAGAGAGAGAGAGAGAGAGAGAGAGAGAGAGAGAGAGAGAGAGAGCGGGCTATGAGCTAGTTTTCTTCTTCCATGTCCTTTAGACTGCCAAAATATTCAAGGTGTGTCTTCTACCTCAAAAGATCAGGATTAAAAGTGAATCTTTCCACTTCAAGTAATTTAATTAAAAAATTTCTCATAATAGGTAAAAATACTCATGCACTTGGGTTTTAGTTAATTCCAGATGTAGTCAAGTTGACAATGAAGAACGGCCACTGCTTCTCTCTTTATGATGCCACAGTTTTTAGTTGCAAGTAGATGGAAAGCTGCCTTCTGTGTCATCCCTGAGGGCTAGTCACGTCACTACATTTAAAGTGTACATCAGTCTAGAACCTCCCTCCCCAATCCAAGTTCTGTCAAGGGACAGGTGAATAAAGCTTACATCAAAGGACAACATTACAAGGCTGATGGCTTAATTTTTATTCTAGAATCAAGAAAACTTTGTTCCATGAAATAGGTCATGTGGCCTCTGGGCCCAGCAGAAGAGGTATATTTCTTAGGTAGAGAAGGGCTGAAAAGAGAAGAAACAAATGCAGAAGTTGAGCCAGTTGTTTCAAAATTACAATCCTTATAATCCAGAGGTGATAGAACAATAAGAGGTTAGCTGATTAGTTATCATCAGGTCACATAGTCACTTACACAATGTAAAGACTGTCACGAAGGGAACATTTAATCCTGGTCTCTTGGAAAGCCAGACAGTTTCATTTTTGGCAAGTGACCAGAATTTAAGGAGAGCTGATTCTATTTTCATTTTTATCCTGGTCTGTCAGGATTCGGTGCATAGGCCTCACCTACAGACTCTTAGATTTTTTTTTTCAGAGTTAGGAAACCAGAGGCTGGGCTGGTGAGATGGCTCAGCGGATAAGAGCAATGACTGCTCTTTGGAAGGTCATGAGTTCAAATCCCAGCAACCACGTGGTGGCTCACAATCACCCGTAATGAGATCTGATGGCCTCTTCTGGTGTGTCCGAAGACAACTACAGTATACTCATTTATAATAATAAATAAATCTAAAAAAAAAAAAGAAAGAAAGAAAGAAAAAGAAAGAAAGAAAGAAAGAAAGAAAGAAAGAAAGAAAGAAAGAAAGAAAGAAAGAAAG
>JADRCD010220474.1:43945-62333 GCA_019843815.1 Montemys delectorum
TCTCTCTCTCTCTCTCTCTCTCTCTCTCTCTCTCTCTCTCTCTCTCTGTCTCTCCAGTGTATGTGTATGTGTGTGTGTGTTCTACTCTGCTCTAGACAACTTTTTCTTGCTATTCTAAAAACTCTGTGGTTGAGAAAGCTCTCTGCTAGTAAAAATTCTAAAAGAGATCTGGATAACTCATGGCTTTTCTGACCAAAGTCAGAAAAGTTGCTATAAAAAAATGATTGGATCTTCTGACCAAGTCAGAAATCCTGTTCAGAAAAACTTCTTGATGGGCTGTGCTGCTCCGAAGAGATCTCCAAACAGCTCAACTCTAGCTAGAGAAAAATTCTAAAGAACTGGCATCACTTTTTGCTAGCATATCTCATGCAGACCAAAAGTCCAGTTTTTCATTTACATATTAATTCAGTTATTTATTCCAGGTTTCCTTCTGATTATCTTATGAATCAGCATCTCGTGACCCCAGCTCTTTGATTCTTAAGAGACAGCAAGCATTTTTACATTTTTTTTTCTTAACATTGAAAAAGAATTCAGAGATCTATCTGCCTTTGTCACACACAGATGATAAGTTAGTTGGATGGGACCCTGTCCTGAAATTACCATTTCTACCACACCTGGGCCTAACCTCACTCTGTCCTAGGCAGATGTTCAATGTAGGAATCTACCTGCCTTTGTGTCTTTCTAACAAGCTGGATCATAGTGTTCCTTTGTTCCTTTAGATTCATGAAGCCCCTCACAGTTCACATTGCATCCTTATGTTTTGCATAGTTAATATATATAATAGTTGAGTATATGGATATATGTGCATATACATATATTATATTTAGAGCTCTTTTCTATAGCCTTAAGAGCTGTCCTGAAGGTACCAGCATTTACCATTTTATGAAGACATAGCCACACCCTGGACTCCTGGACTTGTGCTGTTTCTAATTCTCATGGAGTCATTAACATTAACAGAGAGGGCATTCCTCAGAGGAATGTGAAAATATGTACATTATTACACAAACAAGCCTTACACCCATAGCAGCCTTCAATACTCATGGAGGCTCACACCAGGGGCTCTCCCAGGGGCAAGGAGCATGTCACCATGCCAGTCTGTCCCCAGCAGGGACACACCGGGCTTAGCATCTATCTCCTTGAAGCTCACACTGGAGCCCTGTCCCAGGGGCAAGAGCCATGTTACTCTGTCCCCACCAGGGCTACCCTGAGCTCAGCACCCAGATATTTCCAACCCAAGGCCATGTTAAAGCAGCAACCAAGAGATGGGAAAGTATTTCCAGATGGGCTACCTGGTGACAGGCAAGTAAGATATCTATAGGCTCCTCCAAGAGTAATGACCTCCATGGGTAATGACTAAAAATACAGAACCCAAAGAATGTATCTCACCATTCATAAAGTGCAGCCAGAGGCTTTGGCCCTGTTGAGTCCCTAAGGCCTCCTGGACCATAGCTAGAATGAATGAAGGACTTACAAAGATCATCCAGGAGGCATGCTTATTTACTAAAGACAAGATGTCTGCTTTAATGTGTCTCAGAAAAAGTCTGCACTTTGTAAATGTGCTTACATTTTGCATCTTCAGCAATGTGAAAATTTTCCTACATAACCTAAGAATGCCAGGCAATGGGACTTGAGTCAGCATATATTCTGATCTGGCTCTATTTTATCTCTATTTTACATGTGGAATGCTGCAGGAATGAGAGCCAACACTCATTCCGGAATTCTTGAGCCCAACATGTGCCAGGCAAGCTCTGTTGTGGATGCTGTAAATGGAAAAGCAGAGAATACAGAAAGAGCTCTGTGTACCTGGGGTTTATGACCCAGTGGGAGCAGTTCAGATAACCACAAATACTACACAAGGAAAGGAAAGAGTTCTTCCCCCTAAACTAGTATCAAATGGTATTCTGTGATAGTGAATGCAGAGAGCATCTCCTTAGACAGGGCGTTCAGAGACAGTGTGTCCACTGAGCTGGGACCTGAGGTGACAGTGAGGCTAACTGCAAGGATCCCGAGCAAGGCCAGTGGTTGGGGAGGTCAGGGAATTCAAGGATCCCAGAGGCTAAAGAGGCTGCTATGGCAAAGAACAAAAGCAAAGTTAGTGTAAGAAGAGTAGAGCAACACTAGAGCCCACCATGAGAGATGCTTGTCCAGCAGGAGGCAGATCCCAGCATCCTTCTTAGAGCTGATGAAGAACTGGAGCGATGACAGTCTACGCCTGGGCCAGCCATTGTGTGTTGTGAATTCTCTTGTGCAAAGCCTATACTAGCAACTCCATGAGGACAGATTATGCTTAGCCTGTCTTTGAAACCAAAACGTTATTGAATATCATCCCTGTTTAGTGATCAATAAAGATCTTTGGAGAATGTTGTCCAAGGATGTAAACTGATATAGCCACTGTGGAGACCAACACAAAAATCTTCAAATAATTAAATGGACAACTATCAAGGAATCCAGCTACAGGAGTATCAAATGATTCCAAGTCACCATACTTCAAAGATGCCTGCATATTCATGTTTACTGAGATACTTGTTACAATAGCCAAGCTATCAAAGTAACCTAGGTGTTAACTAAGAGGATCAGAAGCACATTTAAAAGTATAGTATACTTATCAAAGATGCTTCTTTATGTAGTAGATGGTGATGGTCTTGGGGTTTTATTTATTATGAAGAGACATAACCACAGCAACTCTTATAAAGAAAAACATTTGATTGGAGTGGTATACTGTTTAAAGATTGACTCTGTTATCTTCATGGTGGGAAGCATGGTAGTACACATGCAGACATTGTGCTAGAGAGGTAGCCGAGAGTTCTACATCCAGATTGGCAGGCAACAAGATGTAAAGACAGTGAACCACTAAGCCTGGCTTGAACTTGTGAGATCTCAGAGTCCATCCCTGTGGGACTGTGAAAGGTAGCTTGGTTCCCAGTTGAACTAAGGCTTGAAACCCTGGAAAACCTGAAGGGGATGGTAGGTTCGTCTCCTGTTCCGTGGCAGCAGGCCCCTGTCACTAACCACAGCCCCTATAGATTTGTGGCCATCAGTCATGTAAGGGCAACACCCCAAACCTCTCCATGTGTGGAGGTTGTGACCTGAGGTCACATAGTCTCAAGACAGATCTCTATTTTAATGAGGTACCTAAAGGCGTGGAGGGCTCAGCCAATAAGCTTTTCTTCCCAGACACTCCTCCCTGCAAAAGGGATTTAACTTCAGGCCAACCCTGAGAAGTGGAGTATGGTTTTACTCATATACTTTCTTCCATGACAATAAATGCCTTAAAACCATGGACTGCCTCTTTTCACCCAGATCTGCCATGGCAGCCATGGAGAGTCATGGAAAAGGCCTTTGCCTATCGAGCCAGTGTCTAATCTTCCATAGAAGGCCTCTCTGTACTCCAAGCCACAGCTTCCACCAAGCCCAAGCCAACCTCAGTCAAGCCAAGAACTCTCAATGGGACCACCTGGAGTCCCCCCTTCTCCTCCTTGGCCCCAGGCATGATCCAGCCCACGGGCCCCCACTCAGTTCTCAGCTCTTCCATGGCTCCCAGCAGTTGAGTGATGTCCAAGAGCCTGAGAAGCAGATGGCCCTGGCCTCCTTGCAGACCCCGGGGAACCTCAAACCACCTCCAGCTGTCCCTTACCTCAGACTGTGCTTCCCCACCCCTGGAGCGGTCGGTGTCCTAGGGCTTCCTGTATGGCCCAACACCTGCCTGGCAACAGTGTGGGGTAAGCGAGGTCAACGCCCATGTCCTACTTCCCAAAGTAGCCATGCCCTGTGGCTGAGCGGACCTGGGACCCCAATAACCCTACATACCTCCTAGTGGCACACCTCCTCCAACAAAACTACACCCACTCCAACAAGACCACAACTCCTAATTGTGCCACACTCCCTATGAATCTATGGGACCATTTTTATTCAAACTGCCATAGCAATTAACATAAAGGACCACAACTGGTCGTGGTAACATGGAATAAGAGACTATGAAATCTTCAATCTATATGAGACATCTGTGGATTACAGTAGAAGGTGAGAAGAAACGCTAAGAAGGTGGGTAGTAAGAGCCAGAACTGTTGGAGGATTACAAGAAAACAGTGTTTTCTAGACACATCAGAGTAGTTACACATGAATTCACAGCAATTGAGACATCATGCACAAGCTGAAGCCAGAAAAAGTTCAGAATGAAAGCCTTCCTAAATAGCGCCATCCACTGGGGACCAAGTGTTCAAACCATGAGCCTTGTCTTAGTTAGAAGAGACGCCATGACCAAGGCAACTCTTATAAAGAGAAACATTTAATTGGGGTTGGCTTACAGTTTTCACATGTTTAGTCCACTGTCATCCTAGTGGGAAGCATGGCAGTGTATGGGAAGACATAGTGCTGGAGGAACAGAGAGTTCTACATCTTGATCTGATAGCAGCCAGGAGACTAGATGTGTTTCACTCTGGGCATAGTAGCTTGAGCATGTAAGACCTCAAAGGCCCACCTCCACAATGACATACCTTTTCCAACAAGTCTACACCACCTATGCCACGCTCTGTGGGCTAAGGATTCAAACACGTGAGTCAAAGGCGTGTGTCAGAGCTGTGAAGGGGGCTATACCTATTCAAACCATACAATAAGGTACATGCCATTTGGGTACATTTCACCCTCAAGCCACATCTGGGTTCTCCCTAAGTCACCATAAAAGAATGCCATTGATTTAAAGAAAATAAGATACATTGAAGCTGAAGAAGTGACTTAGTAATTAAGTGCACTTGCTATGTAGCTATGAGGTCCTGAGTTTAGATCCCAGTGTTATATAATAGTCTGGAAATGATTTCAGGCATTTCCATAACTCCAGCACTGTAGAAGGCAGAGACAGGAAGAACACTGAAGCTTAATGTCTGCAAGCCTAGTCAAAAATGTGAGCTCCACGTTCAGGAAAGGACCTTGGCTCAAAAGAATAAAGTGGAAAAGGCTAGAAGAGGTCACTTGATGCACACATGTTCACATACTATGTTCACTCACACATAAATATGTATTTTTTTCTAATTAGATATTTTCTTTATTTACATTTCAAATGATATCTCCTTTCCTGGTTTCCCCTCCCCCCCCCCAAAAAAAACCCCTTTCCCCCCCCCCTCCCCCTGTTCACCAAGCCACCACTTCCTGGCCCTGGCATTCCCCTACACTAGGGCATAGAACCTTCACAAGACTAAGGGCCTCTCCTCCCATTGATGACTGACTAGGCCATCCTCTTCCAGGAGCGATGGCTTTAACTATGGCCTACTGAAAAATTACTAGCTTACATTTATAGTCCTGAGAGAACATGTGCAGTCTAACAGAATATTTGTAGGTGTGGAGGACATTGACCCTTGGTTCCAGGAACTGAAGATTGCCACCAGCCCTCCTTTGCTGCGGGCTCTTCCCCTCTCCCTTGTCTTAGCTTCCTTCCCCTTCCTTGTCCTGAGATCTCCTTCCTCCCTTGCCCCAGGATCTTCCCCTTCCCTTGCCCCGGGATCTTCCCCCTCCCTTGCAGCTTTCTCCTGCTTATGTTTATATTGCTATCCTTGAAGTAAAGTTTTTGGAGCTTGATCAGACAACTGTCTTGCTCTCATTCTTTGTGTCTCTTGTCTCTTTTGGTCTCCCTCTCCCCTGCCCTAGGACCCTGTTGAATGCCCCATGAGTCGGGGCAATCCTCTGCTACATATGCAGCTGGAGCCATGAGTCTCACCATGTGTACTCTTTGGTTGGTTGGTTGGTCCCTGGGAGCTCTGAGGGTACTGGTTGGTTCATATTGTTGTTCCTCCTAAGGGGCTGCAAACCCTTCAGCTCCTTGGGTCCTTTCTCTAGCTCCTTCAATGGAGACCCTGTGCTCAGTCCAATGGATGGCTGTGAGCCTCTACTTCTGTATTAGTCAGGCACTGTCAGAGCCTCTCAGGAGACATCTATATCAGGCTTCTGTCAGCAAGCACTTGCTGGCATCCACAATAGTGTCTGGATTTGATGATTGAATATGGGAAGAATTCCCAGGTGGAGCAGTCTCTGGATTGTCCTTCCTTCAGTCTCTGCTCCATAGTTTGTCTCTGCAACTTCTTCCATGGGTAGTTTGTTCCCCCTACTAAGAAGGATCAATGTATCCACATTTTAAATATGTATTCTTAAAATAGAAAATAGTTTACAGTGATGCAACATGAACAACCATGGTCACAGGAGCACAAACTCAATTATCTAGATACTGAGCCATGTGCTTTCATGGAAGAAGTGGCTTGAACTCTAGCCACAGAAAACATAAGATAATAAATCTATGTGTTAGCATGACATATTGACAGCAGCATAAGGGAAGTGGGATCCTGCAGAGCAAGGTCTCTCTCCCATAGATGTCAAGTGTTATGACATTCTTGAATTTAGAGCTGATGCAGACTGAAGACCAGCTAAGCACAGGAATAGTTCTAAGAATTATAGCCCACAGCCACAGAAACATTATGTCAAATACAAGAGCTGAGAGTAAGTGGCTAGTAAAGGCACTAAAGTAGCCCAAGATAATTTTGGCTTGAGGCTTGAAATGTTCCATCACGAAATTACTACATTCTAGTCAGCCATGGTCAACAGTCTTCAGATGCCTAATATAGATGTAGCTTCTTCAAAGAGCTTCCGTTCACAAAGCCAATGTCATTAGGTAAGTGGCTGAGATCAATCCGATGCAAGGTGCTCCAAGAAAACGAAAATCCTAGAGCCATTCTGACAAGGAACCCAGAGCATTGCAGTGAAGGAGCCTGGCTTTCACAGCTATGGTACATGCCTTGGAAACCAAGTGCATCTCCAGTGATAGTCCAGCAGGATTCATGTCCATAGCAGAGAGAAGGGCCAGGGTAGGGCAAATGGCAGGCCATGGTATACAAAGGTGAAGGCTCCAGGAAAGATCATTAGTGCATAAGTTCTACTACATTCCAGTCGACAGAGGCTGCTTTTGGTATCAAGGGATGAGAGGCTCTGCTGAACCCTGGGTGATGTTGGATCTCAGAGAGATGCTTTATTTTCTTACTTTCCTCATTCTGGTTACAGAATCTTTACTCTGCACCTGCTCCTGTTCTTATGTCTTCTGTTGATCATGGCGTAGCATAACTTTTCTCCTTGGATGGATTTTTACACTCCTAGTACACATGCTTACCACTCTTCACACAATCTTAGCCAAAAGGCCGAGATGCAGTCATGCTTACCATGCTTTACATTCTCGGATTCTAAATGTGTCCTCAGAAGAAAGAATCTGCCCCAAGGCGCTCTGTTTAGCTTTCCATAATTTGTCTGGTCAGTGTGGCTAGTATCTGACACAATATTCAACATCAGGAGGCTGGAACCAACTTGCATGCCCATTATGGGAGAAAACCAGGTAAGACTCCTGGTAATCTGAGAACCACAGAAGGGTGGGGTTGATGATAACTACCATTAGAACAAGACTACAGCAGAAAAGAAGGTAGGCACCACAACCTCTGAAAGTTGTAGGAAAAAAAAAAAGGATAAGGACATACATTGAAAAATGTTTCTTTACATTGTAATAAGTAACCTAAAAATTAAATTCAAAATTTAACTCTATTTGTCATATTACAAAATAAAAAAGGATACTCAGTAAGAGGTTTAATGACGATGGTACAATCAGTTAAAACATATAAAAATCTTACATAAATAAATGGCAGAAGACTTAAGAAAATGAAGATATCCCACGTTCATGGATTGAAGAACTCATACTTGTGATGGCCATGCTACCAATGAAATCTACACATGCTAATTTGTGAACTTTATAAATACTCTTTGTACTTGACTAACAAGGACAAAAAGAAAGGAAAAAAGGCGCAGAAAATGAACAGTTTCTACCTCATTTTGAGGAAACAAACACAAAAAATAGATATCCCTACCTTTATCCACATGGTGACACACTGAGTCCTTAGCAACTGTTCCGTGCTCATTTCCCATCTTCCTTTAAATATTACACGTCCAGATAAGGAATCTAATAGCAGAACAAGATGGAATCGGGTTATTTAGTGTTTATATAACTGAGACTATCGTGCAAAAGGGGCAGTAGGAGATCAGACTTCCTTTGGCCCCTCTGGGATGGTCCTACAGCCAAAGGTATATGCTTGACAAGCTTCGGTTCAGAAGTAACCAGCTCTTATTCTTGAGATCTGCCTATCATGTACTGTAATATACTTTCTTCACTACCAAATCCAGCACAGACTCTTGCGCCTCCTTCTGAAAACTTCAGAGGGACACATTCTGTTGCCTATCCAAATAGTGTCTCATTCCTTTTGGGGCATCTTGATGTCATACTCTCCTGCCTCAGTACCCTCAGTAGAATTAGGGCACACAGACTCCAGTTTCTGGAGGTTCTGTACAAATTCCTAAGTTTGTTTGGAGGGACAAACTTAGGGATACAAATAAGAAATGACAACATAGAGGAAGTCATGAACTCTGCATAGAGACAGGCCTCTCTAAACTGCTGAAATCTGGTGAGATACTGATGCCTCAAGGGAAGTGTAAAAAGGATGGAGTCCTGCAACTCTCTGTATTCATCCAGGGATAAAAGACAAATGCCTGACCCCAGAGGTCTCAACTACATGGACCAGCCCCTTGGAGATTGCCTGGGCTGAAAAGAGCACCTCATCTAAAGGCACGCACACCTTTTAGGAGAAGCATTTAAAAGTCCTTCAAAATCAATGTATGGTAAGGTGTGTCTCTTGCCTTTCTAAAACAACTCCAAAGAGTCATCAGAAATTCATAGTGGAATGGATCTCAAGAGTTGATATCAGAGGCTACTGTTCCCCTCCCCATCTTGTACCTTGCTCACTCCATCTTTGAGATGATCTCAGGAGCACACTTCATATGGGATTTGGCCCTCTCTTCCCATCTCAAGATCTGTCTTGCTGAAAGTCCGACCAGCATGTCTTCTTTTGCCATGAATGTAACACTTTTTCCTGCTGTCTAAAGAGTTAAGTATATTCCCATGGCTGCCATATATGTCGTTCTGGAAGCCACAAGGCACGGTTCTTTGTCATTGCATCTGTCCACTCTCTTCATTAACCATAACCCACTATAGTCATGTTAGCAGGGACTCAGCAATGCTTGCTGCACTCATGTCCTTGTCACAGGCAAGGTTATTGGCCACAGTGAGACAAGGTGAGTAACGAAACACCCATCGAAGGACAATGAACCATCACCTTGAGCAAAAAGCATAGTTCTTCTGGGCTTCTATTAGCACCGCTATGAAAAGAAGGAGGTAGACCAATTGTTCCTAAGGCCAACTCCATCCATAAAAGTAAATTTGATACACTTGAAGTAAGAATGTCAAGTACCAACCACCTTAACCTTCACAGGATTGGTGCAACAAATCCTCCTGATGATGCTATCTACCCCATTTTGTCATCATTCTTGAAATATCCAACAGCTGGGACACTTTCAGGGCCAAGGAGATGTCTATGAGAATTGAGAGGGGACAGGGAAGACTAGTGTATGAGCTCGCCTATCTTCTCACTCTTACCTAAAGAGGAAAGGGGAAGAATATGTTTCCTTTTAGCACCCCTAGCTCCAAGCAGCTCTTTCCTTAAGAACAAAATGTAGCAGTGTGGTTCCTGCTTTTACTTTACTAGAGCCAATCTAGTGGCTTGCTGGGGCTAAATGCCAATGTGAGGCTGTCACCAGGGCAGGCAGACCTAAGAGCTGTGAGCTGTTTCTGTTCCTCTTCCTCCACCTCTCAGGGAGACAATGGCAGGATCCAGTTGCTTATCTGCTTGCTTAGGGCAGCTGCTGCCTGGTCTGGTTGCTGTGGGGCCATAGGCCCTCAGCACTGTCTTTCTGTCTTGCTGGGCTCACAGAGGTTCATTGAGACCTGAATGTATATAAGCTGTCAACCCTCAGTGCTCTCACCTGAAGAACTGGGGAAGACAAATCTCCTCACATTAAAAACTGGAGAGGAGTAAATTATAGAAGCTAGGATGCACACAGGATGGCCTCCCTAAAAGTCAGCCACAGGCATCATTGTCTCTGCTCTCTGAACATGGACTCCCAGCTCTGAGATCACTTATGGGGAGTCTGGTGACTTCCTTCACCTACAATCGTCTTTTGTTGACCCTATGATCCCTATGAATATTTATGATGAAGATCATAAGACCCACTTTTCTGCTTCCTGGCTATTGGTTTTAAACCCATTATTGCTGTTGAGTCTCATTTTCTCAACTGGCAGTGGGTCTCAGCAATCCCATCTCTATCAGGACAGTGACAGTCGGAATGACTAGCCCACAAGAAGAGTGGCCTTGGCCTCCAGAGAAGGTTCTCTGTTTGAGAAGCCACAGCTTGGAATGCAGATGTGACTTAATGCTGTGAATAAGTTCACCTAGCCAGGAAAGGCAGGGGTGCCTAAACTAGAGTGTTGAAGGTTAATAGTGGCTGGCCAGGGAAGACCACAGGTAACTAGACAGAGGGAGTTATATAATGGTGAATTGAACAGGCTATGCTTGGAAATGTTGGCCAGCATTCATGAGTGTTCTGCCCAAACCCATCTATTCTTCACACAGGTCAATGTCACCTTCCCTAAATATACTAGCTTGACCCATGTCATTCAACAAACCATATATGATCTCCATTCCCATGTTCATTCCACATAGGACTCCAATTCATCTCTTAAAACCCAGATCCACTGCCAGGAGGGTTCTTCCAGTACCAACCCAACTATGGTTGGGGCTATGAGGGCAAGTAACAATGAGGGTAACAGTACTCAGCCCTGAAAGAAGTGCTATTTAATATGGGTCATGCCTTATGTCATGAACAAACACTGTAAAATAGTTATTAGGGGCAGACTACTTATCATCACAAGAATGAAGATCTCTGGGTCATCTCTCTCCAGCAGAACAATTGGGCAAAGAGTCACAAGGGGAGATACAGGGTACCTCCAGAAACATGGGGAAGTATAAATTTAGAGCCACCGTCACAAGTAACCACCACCCATAAAAGTGGTGACAGGATCTGGAAGAAGCCCAGAATAGGCTGCTTGTGATTCAGCTGCTGTCCTTTTCTTCTAGATAGAACTACATGTGGGTGTCTCTAGGATGGGTCCCCTGAGTCTCATCCTGCTTATTGGCAGCTGCCTGGACAAACCCTTCCAAGGGATCAGAGGGACATGGCAAAGGTCAAGAAAAGCATCAGGACTATAGCATCTGCTGGGTAGACTGTGCATGAGCGTCAGGAGTGAACTGGAGTAACCTCTTGCAGTCCAGTCCCTTCCCTTAGTCTCTTTCCAGATCCTGGACCACACAATGTGCACTGTAGCTCCATCACTACATTGGGTGGAGGTTGGAGGACTAAGGAGCAGAGAGCCACCCAGGAGTCATCAGAGACCCTGGAACAGACCCTTCCTGAAGCACTGAGACCTCCCTGGTGCTGATCTTGGAAGCAGTCTTTTCCTTCCTGAGGTAAGGGTCCCAGAGCAACGTTCCTTCCCCAACTTGAGTAACAATGCAGGGACAACTGTACACAGAAGATAGGATAAAGCTTACCTAACGGTGGGGCTAGATGAGTATCACCATATATTTATTAAATGGAAAAACAAAATATAGGAGTCTACCTGGAGCCAGGCATACCATACGTCCAGGCAGGATCCAATCCAGCATCAGGAGGGTAGTTAACAATCTCTGATATCTCCAAGGCCAAGCAGCACACATTGTCCCTCTCCTGGATACAGCCTTCCAATCCCTCTGCCTTTAATGATCCTTGAAACACCAGGAACCCCTCTGTAGCAAAGATCTTTTGGCAATGAGCTTCCTTGCATCCTGTGCTGTGTGGTGGAAGACGTGCCGCTTGAGGGTCTACCCTCATTCCCAGAAGCCTCCCTTTGGAAAACTGATACTTTTATGAGGTTCCAAGCAAACCTCTCTGTCTTTTTCTGGCTCAGTAAATTTTCCTCATCTGTCCTTCACAACCCCATCCTTTGTCTTTTTCTGGCTCAGTAAATTTTCCTCATCTGTCTTTCACAACACCATCCTTTGTCCACTCAGCTTCAGTAGCCACTGTGCCTCTCTTAATGTTGGTAAATACATTTATCAAGTACCCGTGGCCTGCCCAGGCTGTAGATTGGAACTCTGTGGTAAGTGGTCCCATCTCAAAATTCAGGTGGGAAAGGAAGCTGCTTGTGGTTAGTGAGGTTAGTTGTAAAGCTAGTAGATACTAAGCCTGGAATTTAAACTCTCGGTATTTGGGTTTATAGCATGCTTTAATTATTTGTTTGCTTATTTTTTGCCACAGCAGGTGGCCTGTGGGAGGATTCAAGGCCTTCTGGCACTTTAAAACATGTTGGTGTGTTGGACCACCAAGGAAGCTGAGATATTACAGTACTGCTTCCTCAGCTGTTAATATCCTGCTCCGAAGGATTCCTAGGGCCACCCCGGGGTGACGAGGAAAGCAGTAACTATTTCACAGGGGAGAAGACTGACTATTAGCAGCACTCACTTTCCTCAGGCCCTACAATTATGTGAAGCTTAGGCTAGGATGTGATTTGCTCACACCCCTGCCCCCTCGGGAGTCCAAGGACACAGACATGACCCCATTGCATCTTACAGATCCTCAGCAAATATTTGAGACCTCAACTTCATCTCTACATTTGCATCTCCAGTTAATTACTAAGAGGTGATTTTTCAAGCACACCTAGGAAGGTCAAGCTATGGTAGGGTGAGGAATACAAGTTGCAGGCCTGATACTCCAAGTACAACCAAGTAAGAAGCCATCATGCTCTGGGCTGTTTCAGGCACAGACAAGTCTCTACCTACAGAAGCAACATCATGAGAACCCAACAGGGCAGAATTTCCCTCTCCAGATGGGGTGCAGGTCTTTCCCAATTCACCACATAATGTTCCTACTTTACTATGCTACAATAGCATACTAATACAATCATTCTGGTTTTTCACTTTCAGCACATTACACAGGGAGTTCCATGAGGGTTTCAACACCTTATCTTAAGATCAGGTTCACATGGGATTGTCCAACAGTAGGCTAGTGTCAAATGCTGAGCACTTTTAAAGTGGCCTGAGTTAAACTATCATGGAAGTAGATTACACAGAGAAAAGGCACGTTTTACAAAAAGAAATTTACTTTTTATTTTCTTTTAAGTTTTTTTTTTTTGATTTCATTATAAGTATTTGACTGAAGCATATATGTGTGCCACATACATGTCTGGCGCCTGTGAATGCCAAAGGAGTCCATTGGGTCCTCTGCAAATGGAGCTACAGGTTGTTTTCTGAGCTGTGCAATGTGAAAAAGAAAATCAATAAGAAAATGAGTGAAGGAGATGTGGGTATAGGAAAGGATGGAGGATGGATGAGGTGCTGGAAGATTGGACTCTACCTCTATGTCTCAATCACAAAGGTTTTTCATTCCTATGGGGAGGGACTTTGTGGGTATTTTAGATGAAGGATCAGTTAGGAGGCAAGGAAACAGGATGGTTTTATCTGTGGCTTAAAGGTATTTAAGGACCCTCTCTATCCTCAGGTAGGAAATCCTTTACCCTGGGATGAGTCCTTGCAGGGGAAGGATTTAAGTTATGCAAACCCCAGCCAATGTGATCAATAACTCTTGCAGCTTCTATAATCCCAGCAAACACCTTAAATAAATGGGTTCTGGGCCTTGAAAGAAAGCAGTGCATAACATGAAAGAATGCTGGGGTAGGGTTTGGGGAAAGTAGTTAACCCCCATTTGCCTTCAAATCTGGCATAGGATTTTTTGGCAAATAACAGAACTTCTCTATACATATTTTCCTTAATTATCCTAGAATTGTCACTTGTCCCACCTATCATTTCTATAAATGTGTGTGAGTTTCAGGCTGTTTGACATGACTTGTAGCTCAAATGCTACGAACTCCTGCTCCATAACCTTAAGGTGAACCAGATCTGTAGAAGGAGTCACCAACGACGGAGCTTTGTCAGCCCTTTGAGGGCAGGGCAGCTAGACTCTTCATTTTCTTTCTTTCTTTCTTTCTTTCTTTCTTTCTTTCTTTCTTTCTTTCTTTTGATATTTTCTTTTTTGTATTAAACTAATAAAATTTATTTTAAAATATACAGCTCAGTATTAAAATTTTGTTAAGACATCAAAATAATTTATAATAGTTAAATGCCTCAAATATGCATGATATCTTCTGAAGATAAAATATGCACTCAACTAATTTTTAAAATCTATTTGTAACACTAAACATGTTAGAAGTAGAAAAAAAAAACTCTTATGAAGTCCTCTATGAAAGGAAATTGTAACAAGTTCCTGACTAAATAGAAACCGTTCCATCTCCAAGAGAAAATATGCCCGTAACCATGGCTTCATAGAATGAATTGGGTAGTGTTCCTTCTATTTCTATTTTGTGGAACAGTTTGAAGAGTATTGGTATTAGGCCTTCTTTGGAGGTCTGATAGAATTCTGCACTCAATCCATTTGGTCCTGGTTTTTGTTTGTTTGTTTGTTTGTTTGGGTTTTTGTTTGTTTGTTTGTTTTTGTTTTTGTTTTTTGTTTTTGTTTTTGTTTTTGTTTTGGTTGGGAGACATTTGATGACTACTTCTATTGCTTTGGGAGTTATGGGACTGTTTAGATGGTTTATCTGATCCTGATTTAATTTTGGTATTTGTTATCTGTCTAGAAAATTGTACATTTTATCCAGATTTTCCAGTTTTGTTGAATATAGGCTTTTGTAGTAGAATCTGATGATGTTTTTAATTTCCTCAGTTTCTGTTGTTATATCTCCCTTTTCATTTCTGATTTTGTTAATTTAGATACTGCCTCTGTGCCCTCTTGTTAGTCTGGCTAAGGGTTTATCTCTTATTGGTTTTCTCAAAGAACCAGCTCCTGGTTTTGTTGATTCATTGTGTAGTTCTTTTTGTTTCTACTTGGTTGATTTCAGCCCTGAGTGTGATTATTTCCTGCAGTCTACTCCTCTTGGGTGTATTTGCTTCTTTTTGTTCTTTCAGGTGTCCTGTTAAACTGCTAGTGTATGCTTTCTCCAGTTTCTTTTTGGAGGTACTCAGAGCTATGAGTTTTCCTCTTAGCACTGCTTTCACTGTGTCCCATAAGTTTGGGTATGTTGTGCCTTCATTTTCATTAAATTCTAAAGTCTTTAATTTCTTTATTTCTTCCTTGACCAAGTTATCATTGAGTAGGGCATTGTTCAGCTTCCATGTGTATGTGGGGTTTCTGTTGTTTTGTTGCTATTGAAGACCAGCCTTAGTCTGTGGTGATCTGATAGGATGCATGGGACTATTTCAACCTTCTTGTATCTGTTGAGGCCTGTTTTGTGACTGATTATACAGTAAATTTTGGAGAAGGTACCATTAGGTGCTGAGAAGAAGTTATATTCTTTTCTTTTAGGATGAAATGATCTATAGATATCTGTTAAAACCATTTGATCTATAACTTCTGTTAGTTTCAATGTGTCTCTGTTTAGTTTCTGCTTCCATGATCTGTCCATTGATGAGGATGGGGTCTTGAGTGAGGTGCAATATGTGCTTTGAGCCTTAGTAAAGTTTCTTTTATGAATGTGATGGGTGCCCTTGCATTTGAGGCATAGATGTCCAGAATTGATAGTTCATCTTGGTAGATTTTTCCTTTGATGAGTGTGAATTATCCTTCCTTATCCTTTTTGATAATTTTTGGTTGATAGTTGATTTTATTTGATATTAGAATGGCTACTCCAGCTTGTTTCTTTGGACCATTTGCTTGGAAAATTGTTTTCCAGCTCTTTACTCTGAGGTAGAATCTCTTTGACACTGAGGTGTGCTTCCTGTATGCAGTAAAATACTGGGTCCTGTTTACCTATCCAGTCTGTTGGTCTATGTATTTTTATTGGGGAATTGAGTCCACTGATGTTAAGAGATATTAAGGAATAGTGATTGTTGCTTCCAGTTAATTTTGTTCTTAGAGGTGGAATTATGTCTATGTGGCTATCTTCTTTTGGGTTTGTTGAAAGAAGATTACTTTCTTGCTTTACCTAGGGTGTAGTTTCACTCATTGTGTTTGTGTTTTCCATATACTATTCTTTATAGGGCTGGATTTGTGGAACGATATTGTGTAAATTTGGTCTTGTCATAGAATATCTTGGTTTCTCCATCTGTAGTAATTGAGAGTTTTTCTGGGTATAGTAGCCTGGGCTGGCATTTGTGTTCTTGTACAGTCTGTGTGACATCTGCCCAGGATCTTCTAGCTTTCATAGTCTCTGGTGAGAAGTCTGGTGTAATTCTGATAGGCCTGCCTTTATATGTTACTTGACCTTTTTCCCTTACTGCTTTTAAAATTCTTTCTTTGTTTTGTGCATTTGGTGTTTTGCTTATTATATGATGGGAGGAATTTCTTTTCTGATCCAATCTATTTGGAGTTCTGTAGGCTTCTTGTATGTTTATGGGCATCTCTTTCTTTAGGTTAGGGAAGTTTTCTTCTATAATTTTGTTGAAGATATTTACTGACCCTTTAAGTTAAAAATCTTCACCTACTATCCTTAGGTTTGGTCTTCTGATTGTGCCCTGGATTTCTTGGATGTTTTGGATTGGGACCCTTTGGCATTTTGCATTTTCTTTGAATAGTGTTTCAATGTTTTCTATGGTATCTTCTACACCTGAGATTCTCTCTCCTATCTCTTGTATTCTGTTGGTGATGTTTGCATTTATGACTCCTGATCTCTTTCCTAGGTTTTCTATCTCCAGGTTTGTCTCCTAATTCTATTTTTAGCTCCTGGATGGTTTTGTTCCATTCCTTAACCTGTTTGTTTGCATTTTCCTATAATTCCTTGAGGGATTTTTGTGTTTCCTCTTAAGGTCTTCTACCTGTTTAAATGTGTTCTCTTGTAGTTCTTTAAGGAAGTTATTTATGTCCATCTTTTCTTTCCTGTGGCTGAAGATTTTCTTTTTTTTTTTTTTCTTTTTTTTTTTTCTTTTTCGAGACAGGGTTTCTCTGTGTAGCCCTGGCTGTCCTGGAACTCACTCTGTAGACCAGGCTAACCTCGAACTCAGAAATCTGCCTGCCTCTGCCTCCCAAGTGTTGGGATTAAAGGCGTATGCCACCACTGCCCAGCAATTATTTTTATTTTTTGATTCTTGATTTTTCTTTAAGTTTTATTGCATTATGATGAGAAAAGTTACATGATTTCAATTTATCTGAATTTGTTAACATTTAAAAACATATTTTAAGTAAATAGAAGTAAATCACATTCTTGTTTCCCTTTTGTACCCCACCTCCTCCCAGAGAACCCCCTTCAATACCTACAATATCTTTTTATGTCATATTCTTTAAAATTTATAAAATATTATAACAATAAGAATTAGTATTATTAAAGTTGTTTGATATAAAACAACAATCAATTTAACAGTCTTATGTAGATGCTCATCTACAGCAATACTGAAAATACATTTTTCTAAATATAAATTTTAAATAACTCCAAACATATTAACTGTATATTTCAAAATAATACATCATTACTAGTATTTTCTTAAATTAACATAAATATATAAAGTGTTTTTGTTTGTTTTGTATTTAGTAGAGCTTAAAATCTTGGCTCTTACTGTGGTATAAGCCCAAAATAAGAACAATTTTTAGACATTAGATTTTATTGTAATAAGGCTGTACTTCAATAACCCTCATATCACCAAAGGATTTTACCTCCATTGTAGCTAAGCTGAGAGTTGATAGTTCTGCTGTGCCAAGGAATGAATTGTAGGCATGATTTTTGGATACAGATTTCCTGCTATGGTCAAAGCTATTTGACTTGAGTGAGTGACTTTATTGTCAGGACAGAGAGAACAGGTTACATTCATTTAAGAAATGGTGTGTGTATTAAGATGGTCTATCCATAAAGTCACTCACCAACTGTTTCAATGAACAATGGTTATGCTTGGAGGGTGGCACGAATATTAGGTGAGAGTATGAATCTGGTTCGTTGGCCGTGATAATTTGGAAAAGTATTCATCTCAGAGAAAGAGTAACTTATAAAGTCCTCTTCTTCAAAGTTGATACAATAGTTACAAACATCAAGCAAAGCATTCAGTCTCACTCTTTGTTGTTCTCTTACAAGCCACCTCCCAAGTTAATTGTCTATGTTACTTTTAGGTATGTAAATACTTTTGAAATATGTAAGCTGTTCTGAAAACCATAGTATAGTGTAAAAACACGAAATAAACTACTAATAGAGAGGCTGAAATAGGAGAAGCAAGATTTCAAGACCATTATGTTATACACAGCAAGACACTGTCATGTAAAAACAAGCTGAAAGTGTATATGAGTTGTACAATATTGGACCTATTTCTCCAATTACCAAATTAGAGAGACCACTAGATGACAGTCAACAATTTTCTAATTCCTCATATTTTTGGATTTCAATCGATTAGGATATGTTGGTAATATTAATTTTCAT
>JADRCD010220475.1:7110-22741 GCA_019843815.1 Montemys delectorum
GAGAGAGAGAGAGAGAGAGAGAGAGAGAGAGAGAGAGAGAGAGAGAGAGAGACAGAGAGAGACAGAGAGAGACAGAGAGAGACAGAGAGAGAGACAGAGAGAAAGAGAGACAGAGAGACAGACAGAGACAGAGAGACAGAGATAGAGAGACAAAGACAGAGACACAGAAAGAGATAAGACTAAAGCAGAGACAGTAGCCAGGCAGGGCTTGGTCCTTCTGTCTACCAAGCTGCTGTGGCTTTTTCTTTTGGCCTCGGTATCTTTTGGTTCTCTCTCAGATGTATAAATACATTCAGGACAGGGATAGTAATACAAGCGGACTAGATCCATCATTTGATCTTCCTTCGCTGTCCACTGTAGGGAGATGGAAGGTAAGAGGAAAGGAAGGTTATGCCGAGACCTTGCCTCAGCCCTCCCTTCCCCTGCATGATCCAACCTCACAGGTTTGACTGGACAATGCTCTTTGAACCTCTGTTTAAGCTGGAGTTCCAATTCTTCTGGACCTGCCTTTCAAAGGCCCTCAGCTCTGTGGCCCCAGCTTGCAATGCCTCCCTCAGACAGACCTCTCCCACCAGCCATCCAAACAGCCCTGAACATAAACAGCCAGCATTTGTCTTGGTAAGCTGCCCCACCCCCACGGGGGCCTAGGAAGAGCAGTCATCCCACCTCTCATCAATTCCACTCCTGTATCTTTTGCATTTTCCCGCAGAACCATTTGGAGGTACAACACGGTGATCTTTAGAGATGATCTGGTGATTATGACAAGCCAGCCTCCCCTGACACAGGCATTAAGAGATGAAAATTGCCTCCAGTCCACTCTTGTACACCCAATCTGTACCTCTGGACTCCTGTCCCGAGGTGAAAATGCAAACAGAGCAGATATTTAGAATCATTTTGACAGTTCATAAAATTAAGCAGGGATTAGGGATTCGCTTTTTTAAATAATGCCAGAGGGTACACAACGGTGGTAATCATATCATTCTGCAACAGGTCCAGTCAAAGTTGAGAGGACTAGGGGGGATATAGGGGGTGGTGGGCAGTCAGGCTATTAAAGCTGGCATGTACCGGCTGCTGAACATCCAGTCTTCAAGCTTCACATTAACTACTAAGGGACATGATACGCCCAGTTCCCAATACCAGCTCCAACCTTTCCTTCTGCGAATTTAGTTAAGACAGTCCATGATTCAGCATCTGTGTTTATGCATATGCCTGCATCCATTCAGAGGGATGGCCAGATACATATGTATGATGTATAAATAATTTTAATTGGGACAGAGGAGCAGAAGTTGAAGCAATTTTGGTGTGGGGCTATAGAATCCCAGAGAAAACGTTTTGAGTTGTGTTGAGGGCAGGAGTCTGAGTCCTTCACCACACATTGGTATCTCTCCTAACTTCTTGAATTTCTAGACAGAGGTTCTCATCCTGGGGGTTCACTCTCTCCCAGTGTTCTTGAAGGATCTTAGACCAAAGTAATTTTTAAAGAGCTCTTCTGGAAGACTACAGCCCCCTTCATAGAAGACTGGCTTCCATGTATAAGACAGGAAATTCCAGAACTCGGTGGCTTAATGTAATAGTAGTTGGTGTCTGAATCAACCCGCACAATCCACGGAACTAGGGCTGACATTTGGTTAGGGACCTTGACTGGCAGAGAGCCTCTACCTGCTTGCAGACATTTTGTCTCACCAATGGAAAAGTATCACAGCAGAGATGCTAAGGACAATGAATTAGAAGCTATTGAGCACTGGTGCATGCCAAGTGACGAAGGTGACTCTGTGCTCATTATTGTATACACAAGAACACTGGATGGCATTCAGTCATATGTCCGTGGTCATTGGACCAGAAAATGCTATGATAAAAACAAACAAAAAATATGCAAGAACCCCAATATCACATAAAGTCCTAAGACATGACCATTTGTCCAAAATGATATGGGCAGGTAAGCAACAGAGATGAACGCCTATTCATATCCTCTGATATCCAAGTTGCATTTGTTCCAATTCACAGTTACTATTTCTGAACAATAGAATGTGTGCAGTCTTAAATCCATCACCCTCATTAAGTCATGAGGATCTTCGAGCGGTTGGGTAGGGCAGATACGAAATACACTTACTTCTTCTGAGTGGCAGTCATGAACCCACAATAACTGTGACGGCCTGCACAAGACCTATACAGGATCCAGTCAGCCAACATCCCAGCATGGGTAGGGGGAGCTCTAATGAAACCTCAGCTCTAGCTGAGGGGCTATTGGCTGTTGGTAGCTTCGTTGGGGGGGGGGGGGGGGGGGGGAAAAGTTTTCTTCAGGGGTGTGACATCCTGTGCAGTCAGCAGAGCATTGCTACACTGGGGTTCCAACTGCTCCCCAGGAGGCCTACTGCGACACCCCTGAAAAGGCTGTGTCCTACAGTGCTAGCTGTGGATGGAAGGTCTAAAGCTGGACTTTGGAGATGTAAGCCAGACATATTAATGACCTCTTTCCTAAATTAAAATAGAGGTCACTGGGTTTGGGAACATAGCCCAGTCCAAAAAAAAAAAAAAAAAAAAAAAAGTCCTTGCTATGCAGGGGGACGGTAACACTCAGTTGATACATGTGAAGGCGTCCTGGAGCCTCCTGGAGCCTCCTCCTGTTCCCCTACTCTTCTCACACCATCTTAGAGGGATATGTTCCCCTTCCTGTTGGCATTAAGGAAGCTTTGACACAATTTAGAAAAATGAGATAAATTGCCCAGGATGTCACAGCTAGGTAGGTCCCACACAGATCCTCTGACTGCCAAGTCACACCCCGTCACACTGGGACCTGCGCAGTCCTGAGCTGGTTTTCCACATTAAGTAATGAGTTCCCTGGTCCTTTGAGCAGTCAAGCAGGTTGCAGAGATTTCGCTGATGAGAATGTCTGAAAGGCAGCCTTGCTTTGATGAGCGAAGACGGCTGGATTACACAGGCAATCCCCTTCAGCACTGGGGAAACCCCATAGCTTTTGGAATCCTAATCCCTGCTCTGTTGGCTCCCTCAGAGCGGAATCTAATGTGAATCGTCTACCTTGAACGTGGGCCTTTGTATCTGGGGACATGATGGAAGTTCGGATGGGAAGGCAGTATATTAACTCCCAATGATTTGTTTTTAGAGGTAGGCTTTCTCGAGACTCTAAATCCTTTGAAGTATGAGGCAGCGGATGCGCAGAGATTTCAACTTCCAGGATTGTTGTCTTATAAATTCAAGTCAGTGACAGCAATTAAACCCGCCAGTAGAAGACAGCCCCTGAGAAGGAAACCCACAATACACGTATACTGTATTTTATATTCAAATCATTGTAATTATTACTTCTAGAAAATAATGTGTCTGAATGGGGTTGACTAGAAAATGAATCATAAAACAAGATACTAATATTAAATAGACCACATTAAATTATTTCTCGATGGGATGAGAGAGATAACTGGCTTCCCACTTGGCAGATGGAAATGGCTACGATGCGATGTAAATATATGTGGCAATCTCCAACAGGCATTGTGAGTCTGGTTTTGTTTTATATTAATAAGTTGATTTAATCAATGTGACGAAGCTGGGATCTGCCTTTGCCTACTTCTTAGAGGGCCCAGCAATGGTTAAGCATTGTGACACGTCATTCTCAAAGCTGTGTATGATTATTAATTGTTAATAGTTGTCATTATCACTGATAATGTTATTATTACCAACAGTTATTGTTCTTTGTATATTAGGAATGATAGTCCAGACATTCAGAATGATGGGAGTCCTCCATTGGTGGTACTTGAGCTAGCCTCTGTAATAGACTTTCGGGACACTATATCTACGTGTTATTGTGTGTGTTACACACTCATGAGTAAGCGTGTGCAGATGCCTGTGCACACACCACAGCAAAGTACTGTGTGTCTTTACCTATGGTGCCTCACCTTCTTCCTTGAGGTAGGGTCTCTCATTCTACAGAGAGCTCATTGCTTCGCCCGGCTGGCCAGGGAGCCCTAGGCATCCCTCTGGCTCCACCTCCTGATGCTATAGTTAAAGGCACATTCCACCTTGCCCTTGCCCACTTGGGTGCTCAGGATTTGCACTGGGTTCCTTACATTTGCAAAGCAAATGCTCTTACCCTCTGAGCCATCTGCCAGCCCTATGGATGTTTTCCCCGGGTACTGCCTATGGAATCCAAGGTCGTATAGGTAGGAAAGTGGCTCATGCCTCTTTTTCTCCAGCTTTTTATTGGTTCTTGGTGAAGTTTACATCATCTACCTCAATCCCTTTGTCTCCTCATCCCTTCATATCTGCCCTCCACCCTTGCAACCTCCCCCCTAACATAGACAAAAACATCTCCTTGTGGACTCTGTACTGTGGCACAAGGCGTCCATACTTCCACACTTCTTTGTTGGCAAATGGCCATTGCAATGAGTCACTGGTCTGGTATGAGGTTTGTGGCTTCTGCTAAACCATCAATACTGGAACCACTGGGACTCCTGTAGGATGTGCTGTTGTTGCCCTGTGGCATGAAGTTCCTTGGAATTTTAGATCTCTTCGACTAGACCCTTCATGCACACCAGCAGTTCATAGATGGAGTAGATGTTTGGGTGGGCCAATTCAAAGCCTGGGATCTGGGCCTGAGAGCTCTCTGAGCTGATCAGACAGCTGGTCTCCTGCTCCCATCTCTCAGTGCCAACTCACCAGCAACCCCCCATCCCCACGGCATCCAGGGCCTGACCTACCTATCCCCAGGGGAGGTACAGAGCCAGCTCTCCCTAGTGTTGCAGCCAGTGAGGAACATGGCCAGTTCTCCCATTCTCATGATACTGGGGCCAGCTCCCCTGCCGGCCATAGATGGCAAGGGAGGATGAGGGAATGGAGGAGGGCGTCTCTCCTTCCCTCCTTCCCACCACCGCACAGCAGACATGAGGCATGGCCACCTCTCTCACACTCACCTCTTTGAACTACCAATTAGTGATTTGACAGACTCTGTGATGCACCCCTTTTAGATATTAGGCATTTGGGAAATATTAACGGAAGAAATAAAAATGATAAAAATTGAACATGAACAATACATTCATTATACTGGTGTGGCCATCAACAGTGTACACATGTATGGAAAGTTTATTATATCTCCCACACACTTATGTAAGGATAATGTATCTGCTTTAAAAAGTAAAATTATAATAAGTAAATAATATATAAAAAGGGAAATAAATGCCACTAAAACTCACTGGAAACCTAGGAAAATTTGAACTCACTTCCTGCTATGATTTCTGTGACACCTCAATCTATGTTAGGGTCACAGCTTTCTTTTATATATGTGTGTTTGTAAAGGATTTAGGAAGTGCCTCATAGTGGACGTCACAAGTATTCTGGATGGTGAGGAGAATGGAACCTGTCCGGACAACATGGAGGACCATGGACTGATGAGAGTTGAATGGCAGCAACTCTAGACAGGACCTGAGCCTGCTAATGCTGGCAATCAGCCATGGCTCCTCACTGACAGATCTTCCTACTTTGGATTGGAGCTGAAGAAATGATGATTCCAGGTCTCTTCTAAGCACCACTGGAGTCCTAGCAGGTGCTTTCTTACTTTTAAAAATCTGCCTTCCACCTTTGTATAAATGATTTGAAGTTCTTAGGATGTGAACTAGGGATGATATGTTAAAAGCAAAGCTTAAAAACTATTTCTGCAATTTAATGCGATGTCAGCATGTCTTCCCTTTCCATGGTGGGGAGACATACCATCCTAATATTAAACAGAAATCAAAGCAGTCAACTGTCTTCCTCCCATCCACCCCCAACTACTTCAAAAAGAAAAGAAGAAGGCAGGTGGTACCATGACCTCTCTTCTTTTCCCTCTGGCTTGACATTGCCTGGGCACTAAGAAGGGAGACCTGCTAACTTTGTATTGCTTTCTATTGCTGTGATAAAATACCATGGCCAAGCTAACTGACAGAGGAGTTTATTTGGGCTTATGGTTCTAGAGGGAGAGTCCATCATGATGAGGGAGACAGTAACTAGGGGCTGGAGCAGGAAGCCGAGAGATCATATCTCCATCAACAAACACAGGGGATAGAAAGTGGGAGTAGAACTAGGCTGTGAACTCTGAAGCCCACACCCAGTGGCATGTTTTCTCCAGCAAGGCTTCACCTCCCAAATCTCCATAAACCACATGACCAACTGGAGTCCAAGTGTTCGAATACCTGAACCTATAGTTGGCATTTCTCACTCATACCATTCCCCGTAGCTTAAGTTGCTGATGAACCTTTCCAGACTTCTTCACTGACCCAGGCTCTGTACAGCATTTTCTCCCTGCCCTGTCTCTTCCCACTCCTGCCCTATCATTTGTCATGGAAGGCTGACCTCCCTTTCCTCAGTAATGTCCACAGTGTCATTGACTGTGCTGCTTACTGTCACATGGGCATCAGATCGTTGCCCAGGCTTTTCTCTGGTGGAAGTCAAGTCAGATCCAAGTTCCCATCAGCTCTGTAGTTTTCTGTCCCTACCCCAGTGTTCTGTTACCATTCACATAATAAACACATGCTCTGAAGGACAGGCAAAAGAAGGATATGCATGTCAACTTTGGGGGCTCCAAACTTCCCAAGTGATGTGATAAGATTTCCAGGCATCTTTCCTCTATCTACAACATGAGGTCACCACACACGGAGAAACATTCTGCAAAGATGAGATTATAATTTGGCTTAGTCATGCACAGTGAGATCAGACACCTTGGGAATGGGAGTTAAATCTGAGAGACTGTGGCTTTGGGTGTTACCTGCCATAGAGGAGTCCTGGGTAGCTTACTGATGGTAAGAATAATCAAGAACATTGGGGTAGGAGAGGGTCTCAGGCTTGGAAAGGAGGCACCCACCAGTCAGAGTGCTCACCGCTTCCCATTAAACTCTGCACACATGGCGGCCAATAAGAGAGATTATCATCTCACCCAGTAGAGGGAAGCATCTGAAGGATCACTGTGGAAACAGGGAACTATGGGAGAGGAGGCCAGAAAGAATGTAAGAGCCAGCAAAAGATAAGATGTGCTGTAGAATGATGACTCCCAGATATGACATGGCTCCTGCACACATGGATTCACAGCTACTGTGGTTACCTGAGCAACTCCATACTAGGCCAGGTCAGTGAAGTCCTCATCACCCACAGGGGAGGGGCTTCTTGAGGCTCCACCCCTAGCTGGCAAGTTGTTGGCCATTGAAGGTGGCAGAAAGGGATAGCTCATTTCCTTTGGAGTCACGGCCACAGGTGTGTTGTCTGTGGTCCAGCTGGTGATCTCCACACCCATGGGTACATGGCAGGCACTTACCAGGTACAATGGTGTCAGAAGAAAAGGGGGGCATGAAGCAAAGGATGTATGGCATGAAAATGAGGGAGCATTGGAGAGATAAAGTGGAAAATGGATATAATTAGAACATACTGGATATGTGCATGACATTCTTGAAGAATAAAAACAGTTAAAAGAAAGACTGAAGAAAGAGAGGAAAGGAAATTCTCACTTCTGGGCAGAGAAGGGGTTAACGTAGGGCAATCATGAGACCTGCAGTTATTTCTTTGGGCTCTGGTGTATTTAAAGCTTGGTTTCCTTTACCAGGCAATCTTATGATAGCTCCAGGTGATAGGGAACGCGTGCGTGCGTGTGCGTGTGTGTGTGTGTATGTGTGTGTGTGTGTGTGTGTATGTGTGTGTGTGTGTGTGTGTTGGGGAGCAGGATCCTCAGTGCCTGCCCTGGTATCACAGTACCTTGGCCTGGAGGCATGCAGACTTACAAAGACTTCAAGGTGTGCCTTTCCGGGCAGGGCAGTGGTTCTCACTCAAGGTCCCATGAGCTACCTTACTGTTTGTGTTCACCATGTGCCCTTGAGGTTGGTGACTCAGGAGTATTTATCCCCTAAGGAATGACAGATGTCCTGACTCTGTCGGTAGGGAACTAGCTCATCCCCAGTCAGTCCCAACTCGTTCCTGGTAGTGATGGGCTCTCACTTCCTGGCTCTGGTGGAGCACAGTATTTAAATACGTGGAAAAGAAACCTCACTGTTTCACACTGAATACTTTCATTGAGAAAGTTTACACATCTGTGGCAAAACCTTAGCTCAGGCTCTTCCTACAGTCTGGTATTAGGGGGCTGGAGAGATGGTTCAGCCTTTAAGACAAATTAATGATTTCAGAGAGGATATGGGTTCAGTTTCCAGCATCGACATGGCTACTCCCAACTGCCTGGACCTTTAGTTCCCGGGTTTCTGACACCTTCTATCCTCCATCACTGCCTGCACGTACATGTTGAACATAAACTCACCCATGGTCACACACGGGCATGTAGACCAGTGGTTCTCTACCTGAAGGTCACCTTGGCAAACCTCTATCTCCAAAACTAGGATTCATAACAGTAACAAAATTACAATTATGAAGTAACAACAAAAATAACTTTAAGGTCAGAGGTCACAGCATTAAGAAGGTTAAGAACCACTGCTATAGATAAAAATAAATAAATAAAATCTAGTACTAGCCAGACTGGTGTTATTAAAAGACAATGTGATAGATTCTGAGGCATATCTACATTGTAAAATAATTCAGTAAATTTGTAGTCATTTCTTAGATATTGAGTTATATTCATTCATGTTATCTCTAGGAAAGACAGCATAGGATGAAGCGAGTTCAATATCACAGGAGATGGTAGAAAACAAAAATTAACACAATCGGTAAAGAGAAAATCGATGAAAAAGGTGTTGCCAACCACAGGCACTTTTTTTCACAAATATTATGAAAAAGATTTGAGATAATTTTGAAGTTATTAGACAACTCTGGCATTTGATAACATCCTAGTGTGGCTTACTAAAGTCATCGATGTAAGAGAAATACAATTAATGGGGGAAATTAAAAATGGTAATTATAATAATTAGCATGAACAGACAAGTGAATCCTACCATAATATCAGAAAGAATGGCAGTTTCGGAAAGAGGCAGAGCGTTGGTACACGCGCTCCACACGGAATGGCCCGGCAACCCCTAAAACCAACCAGTGTCCTGGGCATGTGTGTGGCCATGGCTGTGGGGTCCTGAAGTGCGGCCTCTGTGAAGTTCAAACTCCTGCCAAGGAGCCTCATAGTTCCATTGACC
Organism: Montemys delectorum; assembly: GCA_019843815.1. Lineage (NCBI taxonomy): Eukaryota > Metazoa > Chordata > Mammalia > Rodentia > Muridae > Montemys > Montemys delectorum. Next base: position 16,206 of record JADRCD010220475.1, read on the forward strand.
TCACCATAGCCCTGGCATGTGTCTCCTGGTAGAGGGACTAGAATCCAGAGGGCATCGAGGCTGAGGTGTGTTAAACTGTCAGAACTCCGCTGTGAACCAGGGAGGATCCTGGGCTGCTGGGAAGTCTACAGATGCAGCATTTTCCCAGATTCTGATGAAGCCGATCATGTCACAGGGCCACACCCATAGAGGAAGCCAGGAAAGCAACTCATGCCATTGACAAAGGAAGGAAATAGAAGGATCCATTTGGCCTACTGCCAATGAAGGTGTGTCTCTGAGACTAAGCATCTGGCTACTTAAGCATCAGGGACTATTAGCAACAAGAGGTGAACTCGCATTTCCTGGGTAAACTAGCGACTCTCAGAGACTCCTACCGGTGGCCTCTGCCATGGTCTTTGCATCCCCCAGCTCTTGGCAGAGAACTTGGCAGGGGGTAGATTCTCACTGTGCCATGATTTCAGCCTGCACCTTAGGAGGGATGAGCTGGGAGCTGCTGGGAGGGCCCCTCTTGCTCGATAACTTGCTGAGAACTTGGAGCAGGCATTCTCTGAACTGATCTGAATGTCTCTTACTCATCTCCAAACTGACTCATGAGGTGTGAGGTGGCCTCACCCTCGGAGACTCAGCCAAGACATCTAAGACTTCACCAAACCACCTTTCAAAGCATCTTTCCTGCAGGCTGCATAAAGTGTTTCATCTTTGGCCCTATAGCTCTCTCCTTGTCCTTCCTCTTTTGGCCATCTCTCTCCCTCACCCCCAATTTAAAAAAAAAATATGTGTATATATATATATATATACACACACATATACACATACATATATGTATATATACACACACACATATATATATATACATACAAAATGCTTTTCTCTATGCATTCTCTCTTGGCCTGCCTAGTGAGGTAGTGACTGGTAGAAGAAAGAGACTCATCCTGGCACATATTCCTTGTGTTGCTCCAAGTGGCATGCCCAAGATGGTAAGAGGTCTGCACCAGAGTCCACGTGCTGGAATGTTCCGTCTGCTGCACAATGTGGCTTTATCAATACTAAGGTGTTCAGGGTAGAAGAACTCATAGAAATTCAAAACCAACCCAACCAAAGCCAGGGTGGTTCACACAGGGATGAAGGGCACTGGTGTCCCTCCAGTCTGCTTTACCCATCCCTTGTGACGATCCGAATAGAGCTGCATGTTCAGTACAATCGATCACTCAGCCCTGAAAGTTGCTGTCTGTCCTCAAGTGGTAATCTCACAGGGGCTCCTGGGGCCCCCTGCCATGTTTGTCATCTCCTCTCAGTGACCGTGCCTCTCATCTTCCATGTTGTGATTTCCCACGCTCCACTGGCCTGGGCTGGAGAGGCAGCTTGCTTCTGGGAAGCAGGTGTTGTGGAAGTAAATCGAGCCTGGAAGACAGCCGGTTTGGCAGCGTCAGTCCCCGGGGACCTCAAGGCTCCGAACATTAGCTGTCTCAACTGCTCCTCGTGGGGCTGAAGGGCCAGGCCTGCCCATCCCTGTCCAGATGTTTGGGCAGGTTGCCAGGGCGCGTGCAGAAAACTGCCATTCATTTAACTAAGGTGTAATAAGCATTAATGAAGCTCCGTTCTTGGTGTTTTGTTTAGTTTACAAAAGTGTCTCAGATCACAGGTGACTTGGGGGAAAAGTGTCCTGTGAAGTGTCCCTGGGTACCACCCCACAGATACCAGCACGCTTTGACTGATGACCTTTAGGTGACCTGCAATAATCCTTGAGAATCTCTGATTTCTGGTAGGTCTTTTGTTTCACAAAGAAAGCCAATCTATCAAGCCTGGGAAGAAGTCAGTCCCTGATACTGTATTTTATCCATCCTGAACACAGCCTTGGGCCAGCCTCATCGTTCATCTCACCTCTCCAGTTTACAAAGAGTAAACGGAGGCTGGCCTTTGATAAAACCCGCGGAGTCAGAAAACGTCCATCCATGGGGCCAGAGTTGCAGGAGCCCAGACTGGAGTTCCCCGTCGGTCGGGCTCGGGCTGAGGCTGTCTCAAAAATTGCAAAGCTGCCCCACAGTAGAAGGAAGAGGTGGGGGTGGGCTGGGTGAAGGGCACCAGAACGAAACTTGAAAGGAGACCGAACAGAAACTCGAAACATGGTGAGCTGGCTGCTGCGTCCTGGCCTGGAGGAAGCTGTGGGCCGCAGGCTTGAGACCTAGGGCTAGAAGCCTGGCCAGCGCCTTTGATGGGGCCAGCCACGGGCCTGGCTCAGCAGTTCCCCGCCACTCACCTCGGAACCAACAAAGCACAGGTTGGATTTCGTGAGAAGTGTGTGAACACCCAGCTTAAAGTGAAACAGCAGGCAGAGAGATTCACACAGCCTGAAACCAAACGGGAAACAAAGGCACCGACTACATGCCCACGGCTCTACTGCCCTCTTGCCTTGCCCGCTATTCACTACCACCAACCAGCTAGCCTTGAACCTAGAAGTCACTGTGCCCACAAGGCAGGATGGGGCATCGAGTGCAACACTGGGTTCCTAGAGCTGGCTAGCATTCTAGATCCATCTTTCGTACCTTACATCTTTGGACTAGTAGTTGAATGTCTCTGAGCCTCTCGATGAGGTTGCTGATCACAATGTCAGTGTGTGAGAAAATGGCTGCCCCTCTCTATGTTCCCAAGCATCCTGGTAACTTTCTTCAGGGCCACTTTTAACACTTCATTGACACTAACATTGAAATGGCTGTCTCTTTATTCCTTTCACTTTGCCTGTTTTTTGTTTTTTGTTTTTGTTTTCTTTTGGTTTCGGAAACAGGATCTCTCTCGTTAATTCAAGTTTGCATTGAACTTAAAATCCTCCTGTCTTCCCGGCACCAGGGCTGCGATAGGCATGTCCAGTCATGCTCAGTTTGGTATCTTTAATTTTCCAAAGGCTCTGCTAAGATCTTTCACAGGTTCTAAGTCTCACTACTGCTAGTATGCTCACTTTAGGTTTTAAGGAGGGAAACAGATGAGGGAGAGGCTGAGATCCCATGCTAGGCCTCAGGAATGAAGAACCTTCTGTTTCGAGGCCACACACCTCTGTTACAGGTACACAGCTCTCCAGGCTGACTTTCCTTTTGAGACAACAGGTGGACGTGTGTGTGTGTGTGTGTGTGTGTGTGTGTGTGGTGTGTAAATCAGCAAAACTTTGTTTCCAAAAGCTCATGGAGACATTCAGCTTTCACTTGCCCGAAGCATTTGAAAGTAAACCCCTGACTCTGTTTCCCAGGGTGCAGGCCACCTGTGAAGATGCCACCCACTTGTCACTTTTGCATTTTACTTTGTCTTTTGACCTTTTCATATAAGCAGGCAGTATGTTGTGAACGTGTTTGCCCCATCACCCTCCCAAAGCCCGCCCCCCCAAGCCCCGCAGTCCTTTTCTTCTCAACTCCTCCCTCATGGCCATACCATTAGACAAAAGAGAGCCCCTCCTCCAGCACCAATCAGCAGCCTTCAGCTTCTCAGGAAGGGGCGGCGCTCCAACACTGTACGAACTTGGAGGGGCCAACCTGTACAGGGGTCCATCAGTGATGCGCTCACTTGGCGCAAAGGTTACACTCTATCAAAACAGCGGCGTCTCACGACTCTCTTCTCTGTCCTCTTGCTCTTTCTCTTCTGGGATGTTTTCTGGGCTTTGAGGTGAGAAGAGAGTTCAGGTAAATGAGTGATTCATGTTCCAGTTCTCTGAGCCCCGCTCTGCCTGACTAAGTTCTCTCTCATGGGTCTCTACCCTCTCCCCAGGTGTCTGAATACTTCCTTTGCTCCTGGACCCCAATGAAACCTAGCTCCCCAGAGGCCCTCTGGCTGCAGGCTGTGTGTGGCTTGGTGATCTCTAGACCCTCTCAAAGCACCCAGCTCCCCCTGAATCTTCAGAAGGATTTCTGCCTTCACTTCTCCTCCACCAGCCCCCTCAGCAGGGTATGAATCCCAGGAACGAGATGAACCTGGTCCTTCTTCCCCTGTGTCTGACAGAGAGGGGTCCTGAGAGTTTGTAGGCTGAAGATGATGGCTGCACAGGCTCTTCTCCTCAGTTCTGCGTCCTTTGCCCACATGCCATAGTGAAGTACCCCAAATACCTCTGAGCTTCTCTCTGCTTCCCCGAAAGCTGGGGAGGCATCTTGTTTGGGACAATACACATCGTGATCAGGTACTGACAGCTGATTGCTTTGGGTAAAAACAGTTGAAAAAAATCTGCCTTCCTTTTCCAAATCTTGTCAAGACCCTGAGAGATGGTCTGAGATTTAAAATTGGCACTGTAACAAGAGATGATTTTCCCTAAGAGACAGGTGATCATGTCAGAACTCTTTGACTGGACCTATGGAAAGGGTCCATGACCCCAGTGTAGCCTGTGGGCTCTTGTCACTGTGGCAACACTAGGAGAAAATATCACTCAGGTCTTAGTTTCCTTGCGAATTGTCTGAACAACTTTTTATATTGTCTTAGAGACACGCAGTGCTGTATGCTTGTGTTCTTTGTTCTTGACTCTTTCCTTTTTAGCACTCAAAGGAAGCCTACTCGAAACAAACTGAGGGCAAGCTGCCAATTTCTCTAACCCTGAAAGAAGAGAGACAGAGAAAAAAAACCCACACAAAGTCAGGCAGGCAGGCAGGCATGGCTAAAAGACAGGCGGGGCAATCGGCCGCTCCCCAGTCCTATCTCTGAGCATCAGAGGATGCAGATGAGGAGCCAGGGCTGTACAGGTTCACGGTCCCTTTGCATCTGTAGAAGTCATTGAGAAACAAGCCTGGGGTCAGCTGCAAAGATGAGAGCATGACTCTGGGTGGGCTCCATCCTCTGGACCAAGCTGCTCCAAATACAGGAAGCTGGTTCTGAAACCAGTGGTCTCATCTCCTCGTAGATGTGCTGGAAACTCCCTCTCTTCTGAGCATGCCTGGTTGGTCAAAGTTAGCAACAGCTTGGAAATGTCAAAAGAACCCTGTTTGGAATCCTGGCTACTTAGGTTTGATTATAGCTTTGCCCCTTGCTCAGGACTGGAGGTTAGCTCAGCTTTTCAGTCTCTTTTTTTTCTTAAGCTATGACATCTCACATACACACTTTGGTGAATGGATCCATGCTGAACCGTGAAAGGGTCCACCACGCTCATCTCAGTCCAGGTCGCTGATAAATGGAAGGTAGCATGACTGTCCTAACATTTGCTCTCGGCTGTGACCATGACCATGCACAGCATACACATGGAACGCCTCATGTGTTTTGATGTGAGCTCAGAGGTCTGAGACCAACCATGATTCCAGAAGCAGATGTTATTCATTTTCTGAATACATCAGTCTCACTGTCACCCAGCACTGTCAGTACGCAGCCTGCCTCCCGCTCTCTGGGAGATAATTCTTTTGAAGCACTGGGAAAGGCTGTTATTTAGGAGAGCGGGGGACAATTTGCCTCGTGAGAACGCAATGGCAGCTGTTATAAGAACAGAAACAGAGGATCAGTTCAAGCAGAAGCGAGTGGACCAAGATGCCTGCCTATGACCTATGGCAAGGCATAGACTAGACGGTGTGGGAAGCAGAATCAGGGCAGTGTCAGAGCAGAAGAGCATTCCCAGTGGTGTGGCTGACCCTGTCCTGCAACATCTGGACTTCAGCAGACTGAGGCTCAACATTTCTAGAAACAAACTCTTCATCAAAGCCAGTGCATCATGGGCCTGGTCTCTCCAAGCAGAGTGTAACTTGACTGAGCTTAGAAAATGTTTTCAGGACAGATGCCCAGTACCAGGAAGTGGAAGACTCCCTGTCTATGATCTGAGAGGGGCTCAATATCCCATGCACATGCCTGATGACACAAAGAGCACAGTGGGCAATGGTCTTCTGAGACTTCCCTCATGTCGTCATTAAAACAAGCAGAGTGGTGAGAAGGACAGGCAGAGAGGCCATAACCACAAGAAGGGGAGTCAGCCAAGATCAAAATAGATGGAACAGCCATAGGCCTCTGGGGTAAGCCAGTGGGGCCACATATAGAACAGGCTGTAACAAGCTCTGAGCTGTGTGCATGGGCTATAGAGGCAGGGCTGAGAGCACATCTGTAGGTTGGCATCAGATTCAGATGGAATCCAGAAGACAGGTAGAGAGGCAGGTTTACCCATCACCATCCATGTGTCTCTTTTTCTCTTTCTGACAGCCACTAGAAAGTTGGGCTTCAGTTCCTGGCAAATTTGAGCAGAAATGTTCCATATGGACAACTCCCCAGCAAATGCAGAAAAATTCAGTGAGAGTCTCCTGACCACAAGTCAGGAGGTCTTTATATCGCTCTGCCCCAGTTCACTTCCTAGCATCAGGACAGGAGCCACTTGGGGAAGACGGGCACCACCACAGAGTGACCAAAGGCCCTCTTGGTATTGTGGCCTTAAGCACAGCCATCTCTTTCCATCTGACAAACCCACCTGCCCAACACAGTCTCCACAGGCTTTAGCGTCAGACTGCATCGTGAAGGGCAGCAAAGAATTATGAATGTCTTAGTCAGGGTTTCTATTCCTGCACAAACATCATGACCAAGAAGCAAGTTGGGGAGGAAAG
>JADRCD010220476.1:0-11486 GCA_019843815.1 Montemys delectorum
TAGTATTTTAAGGCCATGTAAAAGCTCCAAACAGGATTACCTGTAATAATTATAATATAACCAATTATGTTAGTTTTGAGATGAAATGATGCATGAATTAAAGCATTAGTGACTAACTCTGAGTCACCAAACATACTTCAGTGTCACATTAAGAAATAAAAGCACGTCCCCTTGGCGTCATTTAACCAAGGGCAAGTTCTCCACTCCATGCTTCCTGTGTCTTCCCTCCTGCCTGTTGAATGACTCTTAATCCATAACTGCCTAAAGGCTGTCTAATGAATCTGTCCTTGTCTCTCTGTGTGCCTGTGTCTTCTGTCTATGTGTGTCTGTACCTAATAAAGGGCTTCACTCTGTCTTTACTGAACAGCACAGAGAGTGTAACATCAGAAAGAATGAGGGACACTTTACAGAAATATTTAAGAATATGCAATAGATTAAATCATTGGCTCCAACTGACCCAGATAACAAACAATACTTCAAATACCATTGTTTATCAATCAATAACAATGGATGTTGTTTTTTAATGTTTAATGTTTCATTTTAGCCGAGTTTCAACTTCTGTGTTTCCTGCTTTCAACAAATAATATTATTGTTCTGGATCTGGAGCACGAAAGACAACTATATAACTTAAGATTACAGTTATGCATTAGCTTGGGTTGTAAAAGTTGATTACAGGAGAAATCCAAGAAAAGTAAGGTTGATTATTACATTGTTCTTCTAAAAGAGAGTTAAAGAAAAAATATTACATACCTGATGCTTACACTTCTGCATATACATTAATAAAATGCCATGAATTACCATAAAGATGTTAATGTTGATAGTCTCCAAGCACATCTAATGATTGAGCCACAGTTAGTGCATCCATATGCATTACAGATATTGTAAAACCCCACTAAAAGTCATCAACTACATCTGTATTATTCAAACCATATCTCACTGAGAATAATGACATTCATAAAGAAATCCATCACTTATACATATTGAGAATCCAAATGCTCTCTCAAATAGAAGATGCTGTTTTTAAGCCTTAAAGATGTAGTGACAGGGACCATATATTAACACTTGAAGGGAAAAGATATAACAATTACTTATTTATTGGGTTTCTTATCAACCCATTCAAAATTGGTCTTAGCATGGTGTTACCGCTATGTGCGGTTATTCCAACACTGTATAACACTGCTATCCTACTTTGAAATATCCATCATTCAAACTATCTTCTAAATTTAAAAAAAAAAAAACATTTTTTCCACAATTCAACATCATTTTAGGCTATATCCCTTCCTCACACCCAAGTAATGGTATACTGTGTGGTCAGGCTATAGCTCCTGCCTAGATCTACACTATCCCTGAGTTTTTTTTTCTATCATAATAAGTAAATACCTGAGGCAATTAGCTTATAAAGAAAAAAAGGCTTGCTTTGGCTTCCATATCAAATGGCTCTACTGCTTTGGATCATGGTAGCAGCACAGCTTGTCTAAAGTGTATAATGGAGGAAGCCACTCATATCATGAACCAGAAAGCAACAGATAATAAAGGGACCAACGTCCTATGCACAACATTCTAGGACATATCCTAAGTGAGCCAGGGTCTGTGAACTGCAGTTTCCACAACTTTCCAATGGCAATACCATGAGGACATTTTGAAACAGACTGGAGATATTCAATATATAAACTGTGGTCATCTCTTAGTCAAGTTATTACAACAATGGCTTCTGAATGCTCCTTTGTCTCTCTCTGCAATATTTTCCTTTCATTTGTAATTCAATTTATCTTCATAGACCACAAATCAGATAATGTTTCTTTTTGAAAAGGTGTGAATATGCCTTTGTTTTCTATAGCATAAAGCTTGAATACTATAGAATGGATTGAATTATTATGCTTTGTATTTTAAGCCTATGTAGTTTAAATAGGTTCATATTATTTTTCTCCCTCCCTATTTCATACAAAACAAAAAACTAAACTGAACTAAACAGACTCTCAACTTCAGGTATCTTTTGTGTACTTCTTTTATACAAAGTTACAAGAAATTTAGTGACAAAGACATTCAAATACTATAATCAATTATCAGTCTCTATTTACATGTATCATGTATAGCTATAGCTGTATGTTGACTATATGTCAATCAATTACTTTTTGGATATGTATACACTTATTAGACATTCAAAAAGAAAGTAACTTCTATCTGCCTATGAGGAGGAAGCAAGAAAAAATAAGAGGTAAACATATATTTTAAAATTTGGGCCTTTCTAGTGTCCAGAACTTGAACAAATCACAAAATGTTTACAATACAACATGCTCCTGACCATAGGAGAATGACATAAGATACAATCAATGAAAGTATTGAAGAAAATTATATAAATACATGAGGGAAGATCTCTGAGTTCAGACCTCTGACTGAGTTTGTGAAATCAACTGAAAATAAGCAGATTAACAAAGGAAGGTACTGATATCATGTATGGAGTCACATCATGAATAAAAAGTGAATACCTCAAACTTCAGACATCTATAAACTTTGGGCCCCGTTCACAAGGAAGAAGGAAGATAATGTGTGGAGTTTAAGGGAAGGCATTAAATGAGTTTTAACCAAGGTAAGTGGCCCTAAGAAGAATGGACAACCTGTGACAATGTCTATCCCCATATGATGTGAACCTCTGGTCTTTCTCCTATAAGAGAAATGAATCTTTCTTGGATATTGAGATTCTTAGGGACAGAATTGTGACATTTCATTCATTAGTCTTTCTATAGGTAGATAAAAAGGTTCAGAGGAAATGCCTTCCTACATTTGCTGCTCACCAAATGCTCCCAGTTTGAAGTAATTAGCACTCTGAAGTGGCAAATGAGAGAATGTTGCCTGGACTACTTCCTGGGTATGCATGAACTCTTCCACCTCCCCCTTTTGCCATCTATGGGGTCATCAGATGCTCAGAGTAAGTGTATACATAGAGTTATATACTTCAGTTCCTAAGAGGTTTCACGTTGCACAGAAGACAAAAATGTTTCTATGAAGATATGAGTCCATAGGGTATCAGTAAGAACATGTAGCATATGAGATTGAGGATTTCAGAATTCCATGGTGACTTCTTGAATTGCTGACAACAAATGCAGACAATAGAGTCCCTGCACTGTAAGATGATGCCTAATTCTAGAGCTATGGAATAAGAAAAATTTATGCAGATATTGCTTATTTCATACTACAATTCTATGAATGCTTTGTCAATATTTTCCTGATATCAACAGTGAGCAATGATTCGATTCTGTTCTGACAATAGGTACATTGCTGAATTCAGATACATGTTACATGTCTCCACAATGACCTGTCCTTCCGACCAAGCATTTGAGACTCCCATGACCTCCTCAGGCTTGACAATTTTGTAAAACAACTTATAGAACTCTTAAGTATAGGGCAAGGTCTGGAAAGTTTCAAAACACACAGATTTTATTACTTTGTTCTAGAAAACAAGCATACATCAAATTCTCTGTACATTGATGTATTTATCAAATAACCATGAAGCACCAACAAACATGGATGTCCATAATTCTTACTGAACATTTCAATCTTCAGCCACCACACCTTCACTCTCAGGGAGTTTGACTGCCCTGTCAAGAAAATAAAAAGAATAATTTAAAATGATATAGTAGTGTATGAGGTCACTTAAGATGAAATTGGGAAGCTATTGGGAGTCTGATGCAAGGCTAAACCTCTGCTTCGACCGATGATGCAAAGTGTCCTTAGACATTAACTTCTGTCAACCTTCAGATGTAGAACCCTGTTGCCCAACAACAACCTAGATATTGAGACAGACCTAACACTTTGCTACAGGTCCACTTAACTTTACAGCCTCAATCATAATTCATAGCAAATAATAAAACTGTGAACTCCTTTTCCAGAAACTGTCATTTTGTAAAAATCTTACAACTTATTTTCAAAATTACTTAAATCTGTGTTTTTTAGACTATACTGCTCAGATCCATGGAGTTTTCATTGTTTTGAACTAGATTGATTTTGTTCTCTATCAACCTTACTGAATTTCCAAACTTCTAATAGCATAATGTGTCTTTCCAGTGACCAGTTGTCAGCCTAAAGCTATTAGGGGTCTCATTTGTCATGTTATTAGCACAAAGTGTACTTTTACCACTCAGAGAACTTTGGATTTTTAGACGTTCTGCACTAGGAAATCCAGGGAGACGATGAATAAGTACATATTTTATTATGCAACACCATCCATCATGGGTTCATTTTGCCATTAAATTTTGAAGTTTTAATAAATAACTGATTTCTTCACTTACATAATGTGGGAAAAGAAGAGTAAGAAAAGAACCATTCATATCCTTTATCCAATTTCCCCCATTGTTAACATTCAGCCTTACTTGCTTTCTTCATCTCTTCATCTTCCCCTGTTCTCACCCCAACCACATTGTTTTCTCTGAATTGTGTGAGAGTATAAACCATGAAACATATGCACTACATTTAGGTTACCATTAAATACTTGCTTATCACATTTTACTTCTTGTCTATACAAGTGCATTTATATTTACTGCATCATGTATTTTATTTCTACTTTACACTGTCATCAGTTGTGTTAGTTACTTTGCTGTTACTCTGATAAAATATCATGACCAAATACAAGTTGAAGAAAGTGTATTTCTATCTTAAATTTCCGGGAAAGAGTCCATGATGTTTGGGGAAGCAGCCAGCCAAAGCAAGATATGAAGACATCATTCTTCAACCACAAATATAAAGCAAAGAAAGCAAACAAGAAATTGCAGAAGACTAGAAACTTTTTTTTGTTGTTGTTTTTTGTTTTTTGTTTTTGTTTTTGTTTTTGTTTTTGTTTTTGTTTTTCAAGACAAGGTTTCTCTGTATAGCCCTGGCTGTCCTGGAACTCACTCTGTAGACCAGACTGGCCTCGAACTCAGAAATCTACCTGCCTCTGCCTCCCAAGTGCTGGGATTAAAGGTGTACGCCACCACTACCCGGTGACTGGAAACTCTTAAAGCCCACGTCTAGTAACATACTTCTTCCAGCAAGGCAGCACCTCTCCAGAACCTCAACAACTAGCATCACCAGTTGGGGACCATTGTTGAAAACTGTGAGCTTATGAGGGCATTTCTATTCAAGCTACCACAGCAGTTATTTTCATTCTGATGGGCAAAGACACCAATATTTTACATACAAAGCCTCAGTTATTAATTGCACCCAAACTCTTCATAAGAAACAATAATCTCTAAAATATTCCCACATTTTTCCAGATCTCTGGAGATTCCACAGAATCTTTCAAAGACTCAGCTTTTCTCCTTCCTGTGGATCCTGTTGGCCCTTCCTTTCCCTTCCTTTTTATCAGCCACAGAATCCTAGTTTCTACCTGGTGACCCCAGTGGACATGCCTAACAGAGACTCAGGCAGGTGATTTATACTATCCTTCCTGTTTTTCATTACAATCTTTCCCTGTCACTCTCAGCCTAGTAACAGCCTGCTTTCAGGTGCCCCTCCTCCACCCAACTTCATCCACTCCAACTTTTAGTTCAGGTAGGGTTCCTATAGCCCTTCAGCCCTGTCTCTCCAGATTCTTCTTTGTCTTTCTTCAATATACTGACAGGAGCTTTTCCTCTTACAATACCTCCAATCTTCCAGGGGACCCCACCTCTTGGTATGGACAGGATCCTCTTAGCTCTTTCTTTTAACTTTCTCCTAACCCATCTCTATTCCTGGCTGCCAACCCTGACATACAGAAGCACTGTCTACTAGAAAATCTACCAGATACAAAAATACATATAATTTTGTGTATAAATATACATGTATGTCTAAGTGTACTTTTCTCATCTGGCCTGATAAAGCTCCCTCCAAGAGCTTTAAATTTGTCCTTTCAATTTCTGTGAAGAGTTTTCTTGTGTTTTTGAAGGGAATTACATTAGTAGGATGGTTAGTTTTACTATATTAATACTACTAATCCATTGATCCATGCATATGAGAGATCTTCCTATCTATAATGTCAGAGCCAAAGAAAGCAACAAATTAAAGCCCAGGGCCAGATGGTTTCAGATATGAATTCTACAAGACCCTCAAAGAATTAGCACTAATACTCCTAAAATTATTCCTCAAAATATAAGCTGAAGGAATACTGCCTAATTCTTTTTACATGATCACAATTACTTTGATAGCTAAACTACAAAAAGACCCAACAAAGAAAGCAGATTGCAGACTTAATGATCATATATGAAATTTTTCTCAGTAAAATACTTACAAACTGAATCCAAGAACACATCATCAAGATTATCCACCACACTCAAGTTGGCTTCATCCCAGAGATGCAGGAACATCTCAGCATATGTAAATCAACACATAATCTGACTCATAAACAGATTGAAAGACAAAAACACATGATTGTATCACTAGATGCTGAAAAGGCCTTTGACAACATCCAGATTTCCAACACAATAAAAGTCCTGGAGAAACTAGGAATACAAGAAACATAGGTTAATATAAGAAAGGCAGTATGCAACAAATCCACACCCAACATCAATATAAATGAAAAGAAACTCAAAGCATTTCCATTAAAATCAGAACCAAGACAGAATATCCACTTTCTCTGTACACATTCAATATAGTACTTGAAGTCTTAGTTAGAGCAATAAGACAAAGAAGATTAAGGGGAGACAGGTACGAAAGGAAGACATCAAAGTATCTAAACAGAGCATAATATGATATTATACAAAAAAAGACCCTAAATACTCCACCAGGAAGCATGTACACAACTGATAGACAAATAAAAAACTTATATAGTAAAAGCATTAAGACATTAAAAGGAAAATATTATAGATAGAAAGATCTCCCATATTCATGGATCAATGGATCAGCAGTATTAATATAGTAAAACTGACTATCCTACTAATGTAATTCCCTTCAAAAACACAAGAAAACTCTTCACAGAAATTGAAAGGACAAATTTAAAGCTCTTGGAGGGAGCTTTATCAGGCCAGATGAGAAAAGTACACTTAGACATACATGTATATTTATACACAAAATTATACGTGTTATAACTATTTTAAGTAAATAGCCAATAGTATGAGTTCATGACTTTTTCAGACATCCTTAATATTATTTTACTGTCCTCCCTCCTTCTTCTGTACCTACCTCACTCCCTGTCTTAGATGGGGTTTTACTTCTGTGAACAGACACCATGATCAAGGCAACTCTTACAAGGATAACATACAATTGAGAGTGGCTTACAGGTCAAAGATTCAGTCCATCATCATCAAGGAAAAACATGGCAGCATCCAGGCAGGCATGATACAGGAAGAGCTAAGAGTTCTACATCTTCATCTGAATGGCACTAAGAGAAGATTAGCTCCCACATGATTAGGAAGAGAGTCTCATTGCCCACCCTCACAGTGACACACTCCCTCCAACAAAACCACACCTCTTAATAGTGACACCCCTGGGCACTATTAGGAATGAAAACTACCATAATCCACTTTTGGGCCACAAAGGCTTTTTCCAACACATGAGTCTATGAGAGCCATACTTACCCATAGCATAATAAAAAAAAATACATTTAGTCCAACTTCCAAAGGCCCAATAGTCTATACCAGTCTCAACAATGTTAAAAGTCCAAAGTTCAAAGTCTCTAGTGAGATGGAGCCAATCACTTGACTGTGATTCCCAAAGAAGACAGGAAACCACCTAGGCAAACTACAAACTCTGCATCTTCATGATTGATGTCAAAGAGGTCTTAGATCTCCAACTCCTTTCTGCTTTGTTGACTGAAACAAACTTCTCTCTCCTGGGCTGGTTCTACTCCCTGTTAGCAGCATTCCTCAGCAGATGTCCCACTGCTCTGGCATCTCGAACATCTTGGGGTCTCCAAGACAACTTCAACAACGCAGCTTCTTCTCCCAGTGTCTGGGATCCACACGCGAACTTCTGGGCTCCTCCAAAGAGCTTGGGTCACCGTTCCAGCTTTGCTCTCTGTTGTGCTCTAGACTTTGGTTTACTCCGGTCCATTGTTACTGCTGTTCTTGGTGATCATCCTAAGATACTGGCTTCTCCAATACACTGAAGTCTTCTGCTGCAACTAGCTTTCACCAACAGCCTCTCATAGGCTCTCTTCAGGGTACCAAGCCTCAACTCCTTTGCATGTCCCCTTCAGTCCTCACTCAACTGCAACTCAGGCCACACCTTCACCAATGGCCTTTACTGGCCCCGCAAAGTGCCAAGCCTCAGCTGCTCTCCATGACTCCTTCATGACTATAAAACCAGTACCAACTGGGTGATTCTTATAGCTTACCAAGTCCGGCTGCAGCATAAAGTACAGCATTAGCTATTTTTTTGAACACAGCTTCTTTGTGCTCTCAGAAAACACTCCCCAGATTTCACCTCAGTAATGCTGGTCTCTTCTTAGTCACCACTAATTTCTTAGTTACAGCTAACTAGCATAAATTGTCCTAGTAGTTCCTTCTATTCTTGACTCTAAAGCCAGAGCCACATGACTGAAGTTGCCGAGTTCTGCTCCTTGCTGGAACTGGAACATGGTCCCCTTTGTTCTATTACATTATCATCAGCTTTCTGTTTTCCAACTCCTTCACTGCTAAGCTTGGCTGTACTAACTTGCTCTATAGATTGACCTTGAACTCAGAGATCTCCACGGCTCTGTCTCCTGAATGCTAGGATCAAAATCGTGTACCACCATGCCTGGACTTTAGCTTTTCTTCCACAAGCTGTGACAAAATCCTGAGTTCACAAGTGTCACTGACAATTTCTTAATAAATTTTTGGAACACAAAATTATTTACCTAAAACTAATACAAAAGTCTGCAATCTAATAAAATATATGGAGATTGTGAGATTCTTGGTTTTCTAGGTTTTTTTATAAATGGTTTCAACCATGACTAGGAAATGTCTAGCTTGTTGACAAAAGATGCTAAGTCAAGATAAAGAGATTGCTAAGAGATTCCATAAACAGGCATCCTCCACATCACATAAAACTTGTTCTAGAAAGTCTTATCAATAGACTGGGGCGTGGTGGGCTAGCCTAATGCTGCTTGTATTCAAAAGCTAATTTGGAGCTCCCAAGACTGGTTGACCCAGAGACAAAAGAGTCCAAATGTTAAGACACTGAATAACCATGCCCCCCAAGTTATTTCTACTTGGTAAATAAAGATGCCAGCAGCCAATAACTGGGCACAAGCGAAGTAGGTGGGGCTTTAGATTTCAAGGACTTGGCGGGTAGGGAGGAAAGAGAAGCCACCAATAAAGATCAAGAGAGTGTGGCCCTGAGGGCTGTCCAATTAAAGTTAAGAGCAGCCCAGATGGAACATAGTAAATAGTAAATAATAACTTGGGATTATCAATGGGAAAGTAGATTCTAACAGCATAAAGGGTAGGCAGCTGCCCAGCTCTTACGTTATTTAAGGCTTATTGTAAATATAAAGACTGTGAATGTGTTTTCTCATTTTTTTCATTTTTTTTTTTAAGTGAGTGTGTTTTTTATGCAGGAACTCAATACCCAAAGGCTGAGATAGAAACCCTGGGCTGGAATTAAAGTAATTTCTACAACATATACAGAATTTAAGGCATCAAGTAATTTCTTCCACATATACAGAAGGACAGCTCTTCACTCAGAGGAGCAAGAAATGGCCTTGGAGAGAAGAGAGTCCTTCTGCACTTTAGATCCCCTGGATTCTTGTACTGGCTTTTGGAATTAGCTTTCTTTGTTTTCCTTTCTCTTTTACTTTATTTTGTAGGTAAATTCATCAAAACAACTGCAACTTGGTGTAATTATTTTAATTGTAGGACTGCTATAAAGCCTTTAAAGCAATTTTAATTTTTACCAGTAAATAGGTTTTATTACAAAGGTATATTGTTGCTTGTAGCTATCCGATGTAATGGGTACTTAGAAAGGTATTTCAGTCTGGATTATTATGACTCCTTTTTCTACTGTATGCCCAGCCAAGTGTTAAAAATTTTGCCCACAGGATAGCAAAAACAAGCTAACAGGAGCAATTAAAGATATGAATAATATCGACATCTTTTTATTATCTTCCAGATGTCATTGGAACTGCCCAGAAAATTAAATGGTAATGATGCAGTTACAGTTATTTGCTAATTGAAGTGTTTCCTGGGGAAGAATGGAGATATTTATTTCCAAATCTTAAGGCTTTTGTACTTCATTACTAGGTGTGAAAAAACAAAGCAAGCATCTACAGAATTTTCCAAATGGTGACAATACCAAGGTCTTGTAAGCATTCAGCACACACACACACCACTTTTTATCCAAATAAGGCGTGGCTTCCAAGGCAGTTTCAAAAGCAAGATTGGCCTGTTATGGTTGTTTTCATCTTTTGTCTTTCTGCTTTTTTCCCTCCTATTAGTCCTCTTGATGTCTTTGTTTTCATCTTGTGATTCTGTGTTCTCTCTGCACACCTTTCATATATTCCCCACAAGTGAGGTGCTGCCAAAGAGAATTTGACCCACCCGCTGTTCATAAATCTGCAAGTAGAAAAGTACAACTCGCCTAACAGGGTTCTTTATCATGCTTCCTGTTTATTCATATGTATAACAAAAGCATTCAAACTATTATCTTTATTTCTTTGTTTCTTGATCACCTCCTGTCTTAATGCTGATCTCCCCTGAAGTGATTGAAGTGATTGGTTTTCCCAGGTGCAATTCCTTTGAGGTCTGAAAGGCCCACAGTGAAATATTGTGCTTGCATCTGCTTAACCTTCCTCCCTGCCCAATCATCTATTTCAGCCATCTGAGTTTTTCTTTTTTTTTTTAGAAAAACAAATCTGTCAGGATTATTTTATTATTTTGTGTCTCAATTCCACCTAAAAAGCAACTGTAAGAAATAGGTCAGTGAAGGAAAATGAAAGTTTACACTCAGTTTGACTTCCAAACAGTGAGAGCTGACTTTTCTTAGTCTGAGATTGGCAGCTGCAAAACCCTCAGTATCTGAGCCTAGAGGAAAACTTGCCACACAGAGTCTATAATCAGCTTCTATCACCCGGGGGCGTGGGGGGGAGGGGTGAACAGCCTGGACTCACCAGGCCAGAAGAAACTGCAGGGCGACAGATGCCAGACTGGTTTTTTTTTTGTTTTTGTTTTGTTTTGTTTTGTTTTGTTTTGTTTTGTTTTGTTTTTTGTAACCTCCAGGCTCCAGGGGATACGGTAGAAGTTGGCTGCTTTCTGAGATTCAATGAATGGGGTGGGGGGGGGGGGGGGGGGTTGTCGTTGTTGCCTTGGCCTTGTTTTATAGTCCTAGTTTGGGGTAAGGGATTTCCTTTGTTTCAAACCCTTCATATATAAACATAATAGGAAGCATCCTTTACTCTCAGGCTACCTCCTGCTGACAGGGAGACATTTGTTTGGAAGTTTGCTGTGTGAGTGTGACTCTAAGGCAAGTGCTGCATTTGCTTCATTTTATGTGGTAATGACCAAGAGATGATGATGATTCATTCTAGAAATAACTTCTGTAAAACTTTTAAATATGGG
>JADRCD010220478.1:0-22695 GCA_019843815.1 Montemys delectorum
AAGACAGATGGGAGGATAATAGCAGCCCAGAGATTTCAACCAATCTTTGAAATATGGAAAGGAGACAGAAACGTGATCTATGGGGCCTATTTAGCAAAAACGGGGAAGGCCAGTTGCAAAACAAGGCTCTGAATACAGGGAGGGTGGCTGAAAGTCCTCCTGGGGAGGGCTGTCATCTACCACCTGCAGCATTTCCAGGGACTTCAGCTAAGTGAAAATACATACATGTGTACATATATGTGCACGTGTACACACACACACACACACACACACACACTTATACACCTCACTGTGTTATTTAAAGATACAGAAATTTAGCGAAGGCTATCCCACTGGAGTAGCTCTTAGAACAGCCTACCACAAACACATAATGCATTGGCCTATGATGTAGCCATGGCTATGATATCGAGAGGCAAGAGCAATATTTTAGCTTCATTCTAGTCTTATGGCAGCACTGTCCATTGTTAACTGAAACGCTGTTATGTAGCATTTGGGGGGGTGGGGGGTGGAGCACAGTACCACGCAGGAGACTTGCACACACTCTTAAGGCTCTTAGTTATTTATAAATGCCTACAACTGTTCTGAAACTTATACGGAAGTCAGAGGGTATCTCTAGCCTCCACGCATGCATTGTGAATGAGCCCATCCCTTCATTCAGGAGCTTGACTGATGTCCACCTCTGTCCTCTGAACTGCCTATGAGCAAGCGCCTCAGCATTCCCCTCAGGCTCACTCACTAGACAGTAGAGAAGCCTCTAAAAAGAAAGAGGCAGGTGAGGCCTGGAGAGATGCCTCCGAAGTTAAGAGAACTTGCTTTTCTTCCAGAGGACCCAGGATCAATTCCCAGCACCCACATGGCAGTACACAACCATCTGTAACTCCAACTCCACGAGATCTAATGCTATCTTCTGGACTCTGCTTGCAACAGGCACACACAGGTAAACCACTCATCCGTATGAAATTAAAATAAATAAATCTTTTTTTTAAAAAGAGGAAGAAAAAATCAAGTAGAAGAAAAAGAAGATGGTTGGCCACTGGAAACAGTAATAGTACAGAGAAGTAAAATATGACACACACACACACAAACCATGCTCAGAGTTACAAGAAGATAAAGTTCCTGCGCTAATAGAACAAGAACAGAAGCCTACGCTTTAACGGAAGAGATAAGAACATCAAGAAACTGTTTAGTTGCCTAGAACTAAAGGGATGAGACTCAGATTATCAAAGATAACCAAGTGTACGGTATGCCAGATTTTAAAAGCACAGCATCACGGAGCTTTGGCGCAACAGGACCAAGCAAATACTCTAACGAATCCAGGAAGATGAAAGGATTCCACGGACAGGACCAGAAATCCCAGTAATCCTCAAACTCTGCATCTCAGTGCTAAAGCGGGAAGACGGGAAATCTGCACACGCCACAGACTGTCAGTCACGTGTGGGAAAGAGCTGAAGACTCAGTTTACACTTGTAAATAGATAATGACCAAACATCCAAAGGAAAAGTGAAAAAGAAGAGAAACAAAGCTGTCTAAGGAGACAAAGGAAATTAGAGAAGTTGGATAGGAAGGGGAAAATGAAAGAGGATGAAGAAGAATGAGGAGGAATGTGCTCGGTATATAATCTACATGTCTGAAAGCTTAAAGTGAGGTCGACTGGTAGATGTATTCGAACCCCCTGGAGGATGGGCCTTGGGAAATACAGGAGCTGATACAGTTAACTGTGTTCTCTAGGACACAGAGAAGGAGTCAAAAAGTATTGACAGGAGAGGCCAGCATGATGCGACACACACTGTGGCCACTGTGTATGAAGGGGATGTGGAGGAAGTGTGTCCTTTGTACATTTGTGAATGGGGTGGATTTATAAGTCATTTTATTTATTGGTAGAGTTTGGAAAATGATTGATTGACATCTAAAATATCTGCCTGATGATACAAAGAAGAAAAACTGATGGATCCCCAACTAAGCAGGCAGGGGAAAATTATAAGCCTTAGAGAAAAGGGAACTATAATGTAAGAAAGAAGTCATAATCATGATTTTTAAAGTGTTTTGAGAATAGGAAAGGGGAGGAGAAGGGAAAAAGAGGACAGGCCTGTGTGTGTGCATTGATTATGCGTGAAATGTGATTATTATATTGTAAAATGTCACCCAAAACAGTGTGTGTGTGTGTGTGTGTGTGTGTGCCTGTATGTGTGTGTGTCTGTGAAGAGCATTTGTGATCTACCCACTTAGCCATTTTCAAGCATAGAATACATTGTTACTAACTATAGTGACCGTGGATCTCAAAATTTACCCATCCCAACTGAAACCTTACACACCCTCTGACCAAGAGCTCCTTTGTGCCTCCTATCATACAAAATTTTAAGGAGGAAAGATTGGAGAAGAGGTTTGTTAATGCTGAGCCTCCCCTTTATTTTTAAGTCCCTATATTTTAAGTCACTTTTTATTTTAAGTCACTCTAGGTCCTCCCCACTCCCCTCACCCACCTGGAAGTAATCTCACCTCTTATTCATCTTTTTCAATCACAAATTTCTTAATCTCTGTCATTTTACACATTTCTTCTTGAATAAAGTCTAACACCACCCCCACCCAGTTCAAAATGGACTCATGTACTGGAGGGACTGTTAAATATGAGAAATGGCAGCTAGGCCTGCCTACATATTCACAGTTGAAAAATTCCTTTATGGTCCAGCACAATGACTTGCCAGGTAAAGTCCATCTCCAGAAGCTAGGTCGAAAGCCAGATGTGGTGACATGCATCCTTATGCAGTACCCCATGATGAGGTGGGAAGGAGAGACAGTATATCAGTGGGAAGCACACTGAAATACACATCACGGCAGAATAAGAGACACAGCCCCAACATGGGGAAGGAGAGAAGCCACTGCTGAAAGTTATCGTCTAACCTCTACACACATGCAATGGCTCACACATACCCACACTCACAAGCACAACCCCAACCCCAACCCCCTCTCTCACTCACACATCAACAATAATGATGATGATGATGATAATAATGTAAAACATTTTAAAAATAAAATCACTTTGGGTTTTCTCTAGGGACTGGTTTTCTGGCTTTTCTGTTTGTTTTGTTCCTTTCTTTCTTCCTCTCTTTCTCTTTCTCTCTTTCTTTCTTTCTCTTTTCCCACACCTGCTCTCTCTTATAAATCATAAACTTATGACTGGGATGAATTTTCTCCAGGTGCAATGAAGTCAACACACATGTGTTTGCCAGCTCTCCCTATACCTTGTCAGGACTGGTGTGACAGTTCTCTGGCCGGAAGTTAAGAGTTTCTGCAAACCCAAGGACCTAGCCATTCTCTTCCTGCAAGATCAATCATAAGGATACACACAGACTGGCAGGGGCACTTTGGATTTTGTCTTAGGGTTTCTATTCCTGCACAAAGAAGCAAGTTGTCTATCATGATCAAGAAGCAAGTTGGGGAGGAAAGGATTTATTCAGCTTACACTTCCAAATTGCTGTTCATCACCAAAGGAAGTCAAGACAGGAACTCACACAGGGCTTGGAGGCAGGCGCTGATGCAGGAGTCATGGAGAGATGTTACTTACTGGCTTGCTTCCCCTGGCTTGCTTAGCTTGCTTTGTTATAGAACCCAAGACTACCAGCCCAGAGATGGCACCACCCACAATGGGCTAGGCCCTCCACCCTTGATCGCTAATTGAGAAAATGCCTTACAGCTGGATCTCATGGAGGCATTTCCTCAAGGGAGGCTCCTTTCTCTGTGATAACTCCAGCTTGTGACAAGTTGACACACAAAACCAACTAGTATAGGCTTCAAGTTTGCATCGCATGCAGAAGTGAGGATTTTAACAACAATGCCCACATCCTTCAGTCCTCTCTGAGAACCATGTCTATCAAGATGACTAGCATATCTATCACTAGAGTCGTGTTTGCATGTGTCTGCCAGCCTGGCGCAGTCAGTTTATCAAATGGCTGCAGCCACCTTGCCCTCCCCCCTTAAAAGTCATTTGATATGCTCCACATGGCCTTTCCTTATTAATGATTTTACCGGCATGCTCTGGGTGCAAATCAGATTCGCCAGACTGGTTTCCCAGGCCTCATTCATATACATCCATAAAGTGGAAGTTTATTGACAATCTGCCAAGCTTCTCACTCATTTGGCTTCTGAAATAAACAAGCTGTATCCCACAGTTCAGTGTTTTAGTTCTTGTAGATTTGTTCCATGCCATCCAAGCAAGATTGCGTGACTCAACTGCATTTCCTGGTTTGGTCCAAGATATGCTATGTATTTATGAACAGGCTAAACTAGAGTTGGCTCAGGCACTTATCAAAAGGCCAGCTTAACTTGGGCTCAGGCCACGCTACACATTTATCAACAGGCTGAGCCACATCTTGGCCAGGGTGGGGCAGCAGGCAAAGAAAGCAAGTGGCTTACTCAACAAAAAGATATTTCAAATTAGTAGCTTGAGAGTTTGCATCCGATCATGACTCTGTCATATGTGAGGTTAAGTAAACACGGAAAACTCCCCTGAATTGTATGGCAGTTGGTCTCCTGAACTATACAATCAATGATGCTGGGAAGATCAGAGGATGCATATGTGTCAGCCGCTTAGTGCAGAGGCACACACAGGGCAAGTCCAGCACAGGCTTGCCGTATCTGATAAATCACCTAGGGCTTAGCTCTTGTCATTTACATTCCCTGTGGTGAACAAGAACTTTCTTCTTCCCTCCTCCAGATTTCTATATCACTATCCCATAGTCTTTCCCAAAGGGGCTTCCATGTTCTGATCTAAAGTATCCTTTGTATATGGAAGCCCTAACTCCCAGTGTGACTATACTTGTGTTTAAGGGGGTGATTGAGTTAAATGAAGCCAACAGAGTGTTGTGATGTGTTATGACTGGTGTCTTTATGAGAAGAGGAAGAGACACTAGAAATATCCTTGTCCTAGCTTCTCCACTCTGGCTCGTGTGCCCAGAGGAAAGGCAATGTGAGGGCAACCTGCAGTGAAGTACTAGTTGAAGCCAAGTAGAAAGATACCCACCCTGCCTTCACTTTCACCTTGACCCTCTGGCCTGCAGAACTGTAAAACACAAACTCCTGTTGTCTCTACAGAAAGGGAGAAAGAGAGACCCTGGCACTCCTTCCTCGGGGACCCAAAAAGCTACTGTGCTGGATCTTTGGGTCAGAACACACCACGATATAGCTGACCTGCTGCCATGTCCCATCCATCACCTCATCAGCTAACTAGTAGGTCTACCAGAAACAGCACCGGCCTGCAGATCCCCCTCGCTGAGCTCCTTTTTTTCTTTAACCTGTTGATCAGGGGCCTCCTGACTATGGATTTAGCCATTTTCTCCCTGTTCCCTACAGGGTGTCTATTGTTCCCTTAGGTTTGCTTCTCCAGGGTGTGTTTCTCTGTTTCTCATATCGCTTGTCTATAGTAAGAGCAGTTGCTTCTGGGTTGTAACTTATATTTTCTCTGCTGACTCTTTCCTGGAACTGCACCCCTTGTTGATGGTGAATCATTTACTCTCTCCCACTAACAGTGGGTTAGAAGGAACTGGAAGACGACAGGTGAGGCATTCAGGGGAGTGCCAGCCCCCCAACACTAACTCCTCGTCATCCTCTATGAAATAGGAAAGTAAGTCACATGTTCAAATACCTTCCATGGGCTGGGCAGAGGCTAGCACCATATCAAATGTGAGCAAAGGTTCAGTGTCATAAAACAGGAGGGAAAACACAGTAGTCAGCTCTAGATCACAAGCCCCCGAGAAAAGAGGCAGCTGGTTCAGGAGCTGCAGTCACATGTTAGCAAGAAAAGTATACCGGTTACTACTGCCAAGTCCTCGAGAAACCTGACGTCTAGACAATTAGAGAACTGTTTTAATGTTGGTAATTAGTTGTAATCAAAACAAAAAGACACTGATCGTACTAAATAAAACTCATTGTGCAGGAACAAGATCTCTGAGCTGTCTTTGCCTGCGGGTCTTGCTTTAAGATACTGAATAAAAATGGCAGAGGGCTGATGAGCTAGCTCAGATGCTAAAGAACTTGCTGAGCCAACATGAGGGCCTGAGTTCAAATCCCCATAGCCCATGTGATGTTGGATGCAGTAGTGCCCCCTTGTATAAATAAATCTAGAAGCTAATTCAGGAGAACTCAGGAGAAGTTTACCAACCAACTCTCCTGACCTACAGAGTGGCAAACAAGTGACTTTGTGCCAAACACAGTGGGAAGTGAGACCTGATACCAGAGTTTGTCCTCCGATCACCACCAGCACGCAGAGCACATGAACACTCACACATACACATACATACAAACATTTTGTAAGTGCTGCCTGAAGGTTCTCACTGCCATAATATAGCTTCATTCGGACCCAAAGATTTTCCTTTTGTGATTTTAAAGTTACTCATTTCAAGATGCGCTTCTCCAGCTCAAGAATCCTGCTTCCACCTCTCAACTTAATATTATTGTCCAGTCAATTCTGGGGTGGAGTTGTCCAGTTAATATTTATTCAACAAACCTTGTAGATTATTTCCTCGAGATTGTAAACCAAGGTTCTGTTTCAATGTAAAAAGAAAAAAAAAAATGCGCACCAATACACTGAATCTCGGAATCTCATTTTTAGCCTCTTCATGCCAGCCTTTGTCTTGAAGACATAGAAAGGCAACCACACTGGCTAGCATGCGCCGAGCTTTCCCAGTCCTTGCACACCATCTGGTGGCAGAGTTGTGTGCTTAGAACACGAGAAATGCTCAGTGAAGGGGGTAAACTAAGCTTGAGGAAGGCAAAAGACTGAAAACAGAAAAAGAGGCATGGCGGGCCGGGGGAGGGATGGCACAGAGGTTATTAATATGTGTTGGGTGTGTGTCAGCTATGAGTAAGAGGCAAACTGAAAGGCTGGCCACCAAGAATAACCTAATGATCATTTGTGTAAAACTTTAAAATTCTCTTCACAAAGAAATTTTCTCATAAAAGTGTTAATCATCCACCTATATGGCACAATAACATTTATTGAAAGGGAGGAACAATGGGATAGAGAAAGTAAGTTAGGATAGGCGGGCTCTCCCTCCAGTGAGTAGCTTCAAAATTACACACACACACACACACACACACACACACACACACAATAGAAAAGATAGATAGATAGATAGATAGATAGATAGATAGATAGATAGACAGACAGACAGACAGCCAAACACAGTAGCAGACACCTATAATCCTAATATTTCAGATGTGGAGGCAGGAATTCAGGGCCAGCTCTATAAGACCTTGTCTCAAAAACAACAATAAAAATTCTTTTTACTGAGGCTGGAGAGATAACTCAGGGGTTAAGAGCCACTGTGACTGCTCTTCCAGAGGTCCTGAGTTCAGTTCCCAGCAACCACATGGTGGCTAGCAACCATTCCTAATGGGATTTGATGGCCCTTTCTGGTGTTTCTGAAGACAGCTACAGTGTACCCATATGCATAAAATAAATAGATAATTATTTTAAAAAATCTTTTCACTACAGTAAAGCTATACAGTGTTAATAAAATAAGAGTCATCAGCCACCAAGGAAATAAAACAAGAAAGAGAGTGGGGAAGGAGGGAGGGAAGGAAGGAGGGAAGGAAGGGAGAGAGGAAGGGTGGGAAGGAGGAAGGAAAGAAGGAAGGAAGAAAGAAAGGAAGGAGGGAGAGAACAAAGAAAGGAAGGAGGGAAGGAAGGGAGTCGTCATACCAAGAGACAGGACGAGAAACCTGCAGGGAATGGAATTGTGTCAGCGAAAAATTCATATATTGAGCTAGACAGTGGTGGCACATGCCTTTAATCCCAGCACTTGGGAGGCAGGGGCAGGCAGATTTCTGAGTTCGAGGCCAGCCTGGTCTACAGAGTGAGTTTCAGGACAGCCAAGGCTACACAGAGAAAACCCTGTCACGAAAAAACAAAAACAAAAACAAAAAAACCAAAAACAAAAAAACAAAAAAAATTCACATATTGACGTTCTAAACTAGAGAACCTCAGAATTTTATCTTCTATGGAAACAGATTTTGCTACTAAGGAAAGTCAGTTAAAATGAAGCCGAACTGATAAGAGTGTGGACTGCCTGCCTGCCACCCACCCAGTCTGACTAGATTGGTGGACTCGTATATCATTTTGGACCCAGAGACTTGCACACTGTCATGTGGAGATAAATGCAGAGATTGTGGCAATACAGAAGGCTGCTGGCAAACCGCGAAGGCCTGGGCCAAGAGCACGTCTCAGTTCCCAGAAGAAGCCAACCCTGACTGACCGTCCCTTACCTTCATCCCGTAACAGTGGAGGTGGTATTTCTCTTGCTGATGTCACCTGACTTACGCCTCTTGGCTACAGCAGCCCAGCAGACTAATCAAAGTTTGTCTCTCACTTTGAAGTTTACAACTTTATTTTTTTCTGCTTTCAAAATTATCAGTGAGCACTGGTAGATCCCGGACTCAGGAAGCAGAGGTAGGTGGATCTCTTGAATTCTAAGCCAGCCTGGTTCTACAGAGCAAATTCATATATACATATATACATATACATAAATATATACATACATATATATATATTAGTTAAAAAAATTATCTATATATTTATATCATTATTTTCTAGTTTGTCATAAGTCAACATCATAAAAGCAAGTCAACCTCATTCCTGGAATAAAATCAACAGATTCCATTCAACTTAGCAAATATTTATTATCTACCAGACTAACATATTTTTAAATGGAATAACCATTCATTTTCTAGACTCGTAAAATGAAAAGTACATTTATCAGAAAAAATAAAATACCTAGTTTGATAAAAAAAAAATTGCATCTTAAAACTTAAGAAGTTCTCTATGAACATGAGTGTAAGGATAATCAACAAAATATTAGCAAATCAAATCTAATACAAGTGGCATTGTAGCCCTTGAATAAGCTAGATTTACTAGAAGGACACAAGTTTGGCTTAACAACTTTGAATGATTCATCTATCACATGAATAGCCCACAGAATTTTTTAAAAGAGCATTTCATATCAATAGTCACAGTAAACTCACTTGGCAAAAATCCAGCACCCACACATATGGATGCTCAGCACATTGAGAATAAGAGGTCACATTTTTAATCTAATAAAAGCCCTGTACAGAAAAACCAACAGCTAACATTATACTACACCCATAAACTAGCAGTTGGCTCTTGGCACGGGACCGTGGCAAGAATGGCCTCCATCACCACTACTTTTCTCTATTTATTCCATGAGCTAGGATGTCTAGTTAATGCAGTAAGACAAGAAAGGGAACTGAAAGGAATACATGCTAGGAAAGAAAAGTAGAGAAGTTAACAGCCAGAGAACTTAGGACCATACCCTAGATGGTTCAGCAATAAGCAGGAAAGTTAGAAAGATCTGTACACTCAGAGCCAAGGGCTGCTGCACTCAGTGCAGTGGACCCATGTTTCCTGTCCCAGAAAGGTAAACCTATTACTATTCTTCGTCTCTTATGTATGCAAACAATTATAGGCATGTCTTTAGTAAAGACCAGAGACCTAAATATGGTATTTTATGACTGACGTGTCTGGAGTATATTCCAGACACTATGTTAAGCATTTCACATATAGTGAAATCTTATTTAATTAATATGACTCAAAATTGAAAGACAAGGGTGTTATTACTCAATTCAATTGAAAAGAGACCTGGAACCACCAAAGTTGAGTATGTTGATGATATTTCAATTAACTATCTATAACTCTAAGACTCTAAAGGTGGCCTTTAGCTCCAGAATCCATTCGTAGCTCTCCCTTGATCCCTGAGGCAAAAAAAAAAAAAAAAAAAAAACATGCACTGGCACCAAGTCTTGTCCACTTTTAATTCAATGTTTGATAAAGTCAGTCTTCATAAGATGGAGACAGCTCTCAAGCCTCCTTCTACACAATACCAGAGATTACTAGGTTGATTATGGAAGCAAGCAAGGGAGGACCATAGATCTCAAAGGGGTTCTAGAGATTATAGAGATCAACAGAACTGAAGACACAGTGACGTTGACCCTGATCACTCCCAAGTCACAGTTACTGCATACACCTCAGAAGAGACAATGAGATGGGTGGGGACACACCACGAAAAATTTCTGGAACAACCATTTTTTTGCTAGCAGAAAAAAGTGTGTGAGGTCATCCACAACTGGCTAGATCTAGCACCATCCTTATTTCTTCTGACAAAGAAGAACCTTGAACTTGGAGAAGAAAAATCGCGTGAACCTCTCCACCAAAGTCCTATAAAGTCACTGAGAAGAGAAGTCATCATTTCCTTTGCGATTCAAAGATACCAAAGCAGGCGGTGAGGGAGTCCCTGTTGCTAAAGGGATTGGGGGTTGGGGGACAGCAGCAAGAGAGGAAGTGTGCGAATTAGTTTTCAGGTTGAATGCTTTCTGTTCTCACCACTCCTTCCTTCTTCCTTTCATGCATTCATTCAGCAAGTATTTACTGAATGTCTCTATATGGTGTGTACCATGCCATGAGACGAGAATACTACTAAAAGCAACATAGACAAGGTTCTACTCCCAGCAAAGGTTCTAATTAATGCGAAGAGGTAAACAGTTCAGTGGTCTGAACCACATCCAAGCATAATATGTCAAAGCAGCAGGGCAAG
This sequence comes from Montemys delectorum, assembly GCA_019843815.1. Lineage (NCBI taxonomy): Eukaryota > Metazoa > Chordata > Mammalia > Rodentia > Muridae > Montemys > Montemys delectorum. The sequence continues at coordinate 10,602 of JADRCD010220478.1, forward strand.
GAGTCACTGCAAGAGGATGTGGCCATGTCTGGAAAATGAGGTAATCCTGTAATCCTAGCTTAGGCAAGGGGAGAGTAAATTCAAGCCCAGCCTGGGCCACACGGGAAGTAAATGACTTTCCATCTGAGACAGGAGAGATGAAAAGGTTTAGCCAGGCGGAAGGGAAGTGGGTATAAAGATCAAGTAAGGAGAATCAAAGGAAACAGGGTACAGTAGAAACAGGAGAGGAGGAGATATACAGCACGGGGCATCAAAGTACTGGACAGACCACGTGAGAGGCACAGGAGAGGACAGAGGCTGACTCCACAAGGGTCTTGTTAGTAAGGGGGTTTAGACTTTAGGCTAAATCACAACGCAATGAGGAAGTTCAGGAATGAGAAACACAGGCAGGAGCCAGTGAGGACAGCTTCTATCCGCAGGCAAGGCATCACGGGGATCCCTAAGCTATGGGAGTACCCGGACAATGGGACTTGGTTGAATGAATGAGAGAGTCAGAGAAAAGCCAAGAGCAAGTATCAAGAGTCCCAAGCATGGAGCAATTTTCCTGAGTCAGGAAACCAGACGAGTAGACAGACAGACAGACAGACAGACAGACAGACAGACAGACAGACAGACAGACAGACAGACAGAAAAGTAAATCAAAGTCATGGTGACAACCATAGAGAACCAAGCAGGTAATATCTCAAAATCCTTTGGTCTGTAAAGACTGTCATCCAGCCAAGGCTTAGCGTAGGAGGTGAACCATGAGAGCTGAACTTCTCATTTCTCCCTACCACACTGCTAGAACAAGCCTGCCCAAATTGGTGACCATCAGACCACCCTGCACTGTTGGTGCGTACGGTTAACATTCCGAACTTTCCAAGGGAGAGCCATGCCAAATTTGCAAAGAAAAAATAAATGCAGTATTAGATTAAAGGTTTCTCAGTCTTTTTTGAAGAAACAGTCTCATCAGAAGGGTTTAAATGAAGGATCCTAACTAGTTCCCGAACTGTGTGGGAAAATTAATATTATACGCCAGGTGTACTTCAACCACTTGCATTGCCTGCAGATTGTACCATACACTTCAGGCTTCCAGCCTTTGTGAGCTGTCGTGTGTGCTGGCGTGGACTTTTAGAGACACAGCTGTGTTTAAGTCATTTCTGCTCCCTTACCCATCCTCCCATAAGTAACCCCAACAAAACTCATTCATTCACCAAAAAAAATAAAAAAAAGTTTTCTAACATATAAATGTGTTTTCTGATAAAGTACACTGTAAAAATTATCGACAGTCTTTGTCTTTTTAAACTACCAATAATGAATTTCATTCATTTAAAAAATGACTACAGCTGCAATTTCTATTATTTAGGTGGGATGTGGCACTGGATGAGAGAAATAACCAACGTTTCGGTGTTAAAAACTTCACAAACCTCCAACGCAGCAAAGGCCGATTTTTATCTAGAACCTCCCCTCATCTCCTCTCAGACATGTCCACCCACAGTTTGAAACTGTCAACAGTTCATTCATTAATATCTGGAAGGAACATTTGTTCTGAGCTTTTGCTTTGTTACTTTGATTTGGGGTTTTTTGAAGTCTCTCTGGTACATTCCTTGAGTTGCATCCACATCCCCGGGGCTAGAATAAGTGTGCATCGCTGCATCCAATGTTTCTGAAATTTCTATTCCATTCTGCCATTTACAGTTCTCAAGAGAGGCATCTGGCCCAGCCCCAATGGTAAAAAGGCAGAATCAGGAAGATCATAATAAGTTAAAATCAGGCCTGGGGGATGCAGGTCTGTAATCTCAGCTAAGAAGAAAGCAGAGGCAGGGGGTTGCCCAGTTCCAGGCCAGTCTGGACTCAGAGGAAACAGTGATTTTTTTTTTCCTTATACAACTAAGAGATGAGAGTGCTTAGTCAAAGGTAAATGTAAGGCTAAGTGAGGATGATCAGAGTTCTGGGATAGCAGTACAACATAATAAGACCTTGTCTCAAAACAAAACAAAAGCAAACAACATTCTAGAATAAATAGAGTCCAGGATATCTCCAGATAACCAAACATTCTTTGCACATGAAACTGAAACAAATCTACATCTCTAGCTATATAAGCAATTATATTAAGGAGCCAAAGTACGACGACATCCCTGTTACTATAGTCTACTTACCTGTGATTAAATTAGAATCTCTTCATCAACATAAATTTGCACACTGGCTGATAGCACAGACCTGACTGTGCTGTCTGTGACTGGCTAAGACCACTTAGAAGAAATTTCAACCTGCTGTGATGTTGCCAAAGGCAAGTAATCATATAAACATCAGCCAGTAAGAAATACCTATTTTCTTATAAATCACTGATACTCACTCAACAAAGACAACCTACGCCAACTCCAAGATCTCCGACACTCAACCACATTACTACTTATTTATACCTCCATTCTTCAGAAAGATAAAGCTCAGTTTAAAATCAAATGTAGCCAACTAACTTTTTCTTTATATCCAAGGTGAGTCAAGGGCATCTAACTAAAATGGCACACAAAAGTAGATGCCCTCAGTATGGTTTCTAACGCTTGGAATCCATGATGTGATTTCAATGTTACGTTCTTGGGTGTCACCTCATGTAACAATTAATGGCTTAATTCTCACCTAGGATAGTGGTCAGCATGCTGTCATTTAAAAAAAAAAAAAAAAAGTTATTCAAAATCCCAAGATTACAGATTATCTTTAGGACGGCAATTGTCTGCCTGAGCTTAGAAACCACGGTGGGAAAAGTGAGGAGAGACTCCAAGACTCAACCAGGAAGGTGGACATATCAACCACAGAGGGTACTTAACAAAGAATAGTTTCTGTAAGCACTGAGAACGGTGTGCACAGCACACAGGGGAGATGATGGGAATGTCTTCATTCAACTCATGAAAAACAAAATTTTAGACCATCCATACCACAGGCTTCCATTTGAGAGGGGGAAAAAGGGGGTATAATAAGAATTAGTGATGGGAATTGAACTCAGGACCTCTGGAAGAGCAGTCAGTGCTCCTAACCACTGAGCCATCTCTCCAGCCCCAAATTTGATATTCTTTTTTTTTTTTTTAAGTAGCATTTTTTTTATTATTTTCTTTATTTATATGTAAATTTCTCCTTTCCCAGGTTCCCCTCCAAAAAACAAACAAACAAACAAACAAACAAAAACAACAAAAACAAAGCCCTTTTGCCTCCCCCCCCAACACTACTGTGTTTCATGAGTGCCATTGTGTTCGTGGACACCATTGTGGTTCATAAGTAACGTTGTGTTTCATCAGTGCCACTGTGTTTCATGGGTGTCACTGTGTTTCATGGGTGCCAGTGTGGTTCATGGGTGACATTGTGTTTCATCAATGCCACTGTATTTCATGGGTGACATTATGTTTCATCAGTGCCACTGTGTTTCATAGGTGTCACTGTGGTTCATGGGTGCCACTGTAGTTCATGGGTACCACTGTATTCCTGGACACCATTGTGTTTCATAAGTGGGATGATGTTTGAGAGGGCGCCACACACTTTGTTGTTTCCTTTAATGTAATCATCATGACTCTCATACATTTTATGCTGATTATCTGCTCTCTAAATCAATGTGGATTCTCAGACTCCTTCTTAAATGCCACTGACAAACTGATACCGGAAGTTTTCAGCTGAAAGGGTATCTCGCAGCTGGAACTATAAAACCTATTTATTTCCAACTGTCAAAAAAAAAAGAACTAGTGATGAAATGCACATGACTCTCCCAGTTTAGGCAGCTAAGTCCACTGCTGTGGGAGGTAGCTCAGTAGTGGACTGGTCCACTGGCATGCATGAAGCCCTGTTCAATCTCCAGTAGTCTTAGGAGAGGAGAAGATAATTAAGTCCATAACCCCACTTTTACATTCAGGTCTGACCCTGACTCCATCTTGGCAGAGGAACAGCTTTGCACAGTGTCACATTCAAACCCTCCCAAATTGGAGGCTGTAGACCTGGGCTATGAGCAAGCAGGAAGAACCACTAATTCGCTTCTCAGTTGAACTTCATTCAGATCAGGAGCCCTGCCTGGTACCTCACCATGGGAGGAGAGAGATGAGAGTAGTTTTTGGATCGAGTGGAAGAGTTTTTAGAAAGAGAGTAAAGGAAAAATCTGAAAACTGTGTTCAGACGTCCATCTCAAGTACCTATACTTTGGAAAAGACTTAATTTCTAAGCAGTACTGCCTGGCACAGGCAACTCTATAGTAAGATGAAATCAACCCAAACTCACAGCTGTTAGCAGGCTTAAAGTTCATACACATACTACGAGCCCATGAAATGAACCAGTAAGAAAGAATTCCTGGGCGACCCACAGCAGCAAGTGTGCGTGTGTGCATATGTGTGGGTGTGCATGTGCATGGAAACCTGAGACTGGTGTTGGCATCACCTTAATCCATCTGCCACCATATATTCACTGAGACAGGGCTCTCAGCCAAACCTAGAGCTCATAAGGTAGGACGTGTCTCCCTAGTCAATTTGTGTTGAGGATCTGTTGCTTCTGCCTTCTAAGTCTGGGGTTATAGGTGGGCCTCCACGTACAAGCCTACCATGCATTTACAAGGGTTCTGGGCATCCAAACTCTATTTCTCTTGTTTGAATGGCAGATATCGTAACTACAGAGCCTTCTCCGCAGCCTGGCTTTCAGTACTTCTGCAGATGAGTGGCTTTTGCCTTCATGTTTCCCACATCCATTGCTGCACTGTGGACTGTAATACAAAAGCAATTAGTCTCCAACTTTATTGTTCTGGATAAATAATCCATCGGCAAGTCGAGATGTTTATCCAGCATCATTATAAATGTCTCCAACCAATATATGTAAATGCCTCATTGTAGTTCAGAATAAAACCTAAGGATTGTTTTTTTTTTTTATGGTGAAAAAAAAAAGTATATATTTAGAATTAGCCATGTGGACTCAGTTTAGATGATCCCAATCTTGTTGGCAACATATAGAGCATCATAATCAGGAGCCAAGGGAACATATGCCTTCTTTTCTCCGTCGGGCCTTATCAGGATATTGACTTTGGCCACATCAATGTCATAGAGTTTCTTCACAGCCTGTTTGATCTGGTGCTTGTTGGCCTTGACATCCACAATGAACACAAGAGTGTTGTTATCCTCTATTTTCTTCATGGCTGACTCAGTGGTCAGTGGGAATTTGATGATAGCATAGTGGTCAAGCTTGTTTCTCCTGGGCGCACTCTTTCAAGGATATTTTGGCTGCCTCCAGAGCCGCAGGGTCTTGGGCCACCAGAAGGTAGGTGACGTTCGGATCTTCTTCTTTTTGTGGCTGTGGACGCCTTTCAACACTGCCTTCTTAGCTTTCAAGGCCTTCGCTTTGGCTTCGGCTTTGGGAGGGGCGGGAGCTTCCTTCTTCGCTTTCGGCGCCATCTTGGCGAAAAGGGCACATCTTGTATTTTTAAAATGAATTTTGAAAATAGCTGGCATTCTTCGAAGGCCAACTGTTTGGCTTAACATTGTAAGTTTCAAGTTTGTGGGAGCTGGGTTTTGGCTTTGTTTTTAATTGTAACTGTGTATTTATTATATGTAATTTATTTATCTTTCTCAGAACTTTGCAGCCAAGGTTGAATTTGAATACTTGGTGCCCAGAGCACTCTGAGCACGTGAGAAGCCTCCATCTCCAATGCCAGTTGGCCTCAGAAAGCATCAAACACCATTCAAAAGAGTTGGCGCTCTTTCTTATTACTAAACAGAGATTTTACCAAATTACAGAGAAATAAAGAACACCAGTCAGAAAGATCATCCAAACTGTAAACTCCAGAAAAAAGGAAATTAGAGCCTGGCACAATGGCTCACACTTGTAATCCCAGTACTCGGGAGCCTAATGCATGAAAGTTGTTATAAAGCCAAAGCAAGCCAGCCACACAATGACTCCTAAACTAACCCTACCTACAGAATACAAAACCCTGATCTGAGAAGGGATAATCACTTTTATTTGGTAGTGTGGCTACTAGTGGGTTGTTCTACTGGAGGATTCCACCCCTAACTGGACACATGGGGGAGATGGGGGGGAGGTATACAGTAGAACATACAATTTGGAGGCACCTGCTGGGGCGAGCAACAGAGAGTGGATACATTATAGACATGTGTGAAATTCTCAAAGAATGTGCTGCTGCTGCTGCTGCTGCTGCTGCTGCTGATGATGATGATGATGATGATGATGATGATGATGATGATAAAATTTACTCACAACTGAGAGGGGTGATTTTAAAAGACTATATTTGGCTGGGTAATGGTGGCGCATGCCTTTAGTCCCAGCACTTGGGAGGCAGAGGCAGAGGGATCTTTGTGAGTCAGAGGCCAGGCTGGTCTACAGAGAGATTCCCAGAACAGCCAGAGCTGTCTCAAAAACAAAGTAAACAAAAGACTAGCTTCGGATACATACTAAGTTTCAGGCCAGGATGGCATCCCTATTGAGTTCCATCTCAAAGCAAGAACAAAATATCAAATCAGATTTGGGAGAAACCTTAAGGAAGCCACACAATCCTCCAGCAGGCACTTCTGTCAAGAGAAAAGGAAACCAGGCAGGTTCCAACTGAAAAGGGAGCAGGGCCTCCAGAAGCCCCAGCCCAACTGGCCCCTCCCCGAATTTATAAGAGATGCCAAGTCCATGCTTCAGGTAAGCACTGGTCACACTCCCTGTGCTTTTTATTTTATTTTATTTTATTTTTTCCTTTGGTTTGTTGAGACAGGGTTTCTCTGTGTAGCCCTGGCTGTCCTGGCACTCACTCTGTAGACCAGGCTGGCCTCGAACTCAGAAATCCACCTGCCTCTGCCTCCCAAGTGCTGGGATTAAATGTGTGTGCCACCACTGCCCGGCCTTAAACTATATTCTCCCTTATACTTTTTTTTTTTTTTTTTTTTTTTTTGGCTTGGAGGCTTGTTCTCTAAAACAGGGTTTCATAGGGCACAGTCTGACATAGACTTTGCTATGTAGTGGATGGCCTTGAACTCCTGACCCGCCTGCCTCCACCTCCTAAGTGCTGGCATTACATGTGTGCACGCCTACACGCAGCTCTCCGTCCTGCTACCTCTACCCTCTGAGTGCTGGGATTATAATGCTGCCCCCTCCTAACTGTGTACATTCCACACTTTGCTTAGCCATTCTGCAGTCAATGCCGTTCCGCAGTCAGTGGACAGCAGAGTGGCTTCTACCCTTTGGTTATTGTAAGTAACGTTGCTAACAAATATGGGTGTGCAACTGCCTCTACCCGGCCCTTCTCTGAATTCTTAGGCGCACGGACCCAGAAATGACATATGGAAATCACATGGTTACTCTGTATTCGATTTTTGAGGACCTTCTATACTGTTTTTCACAAGTGGCTTCCAACACTGCACAAGAGTCCTATGCCCTCATACATACTCATTGATATTTCCTATTTTTTGCTTTGATATGACAATCCACTTTAACCCCTGTGCTACACCATCTAATGATGGCTTTGACACATTTCCCTAATGACTGGTGATGCTGGACATCTTTTATGAGTCTACCAGTCCTTCCTATACAGTTTTTCAATCAATAGCTACTTAAGCCCTTTGGTTTTCTTCAGAATACAAACCAAGGGATAGATTAACATTCCATCTAAACACAACTGTTGTCTTGGCGACATTCTGAGTGTCAACGGTTATTTTGGATATAAACCTGGGCTTCCGTCTTATGGCCTCTTAGACATATGATGATGTAGTGCTAGCTACCACATCCTTTAAGTGGTAACACTTGCTTATTTTCTGCCCATTGTAATTGAGTCACTGCAATTAACACAAGACAGCCTCAGACAACAGCAAGGTATCGTGGTATAACCAGACAGAGTTTACCAAGAATCATTTCTACAAAGTCACCCGAGTTGACTGACATCTCTGGAGGACCAACCCTGAGATGATTCTACAACGAGGGCAGTTCTTGGGTCAGCAGTCACTAGCCACAAGCTTTAAATCCCTCAGAAACCGAATATTACATTCTAGCATAACTACAGTATAAGCTCACCCAACGTTTCCCATATTTACATGTCTGTGTGTAAGCCTTGACAAAGCAGGGGCTTCAGATGTTTCTCCCCTTTATGACCTTTATGACCTTAAAGAAGCTTTTTCACACAGGGCTACACAGAAAAACCCTGTCTCGAAAAACCAAAAAAAAAAAAAAAAAAAAAGAAGCTTTTTCACAGCTTGTTTTTTAACATAGACAACTCCAGATCTAAATGAAAGTTAATTACAATTGCAAAATGTAAACTCAGAGCAGCCATGGCTAGAGTGTATTTTTGGAAGGCACCTGGGATTCCCAGAGAGCCCGACATTCCCTGAGCACCCATCACCATAGGTCAGTGGGTAACTTTTCCTACGAATTCCCCTCTCGTGACTTGTCTGCATGGCCAACGAGAGCAACAGTAAGTGGAGGTGTGGAAGGTAGAATGACTAACACAGCAAACATAGTTAGTTACTATGCATGATCTGGAATATAACTTAGTCATCAGACTTTGTGTTACATTTTTAATTCCTTAATCTCCAACACAAACACATGGTAATTAGTCCCCATCTTTTTCCGTGGAGTACCTGGGTCAGGGATGGATGAACATCATTGGTAAACTGCTTGCCTACAAGGTGCAAAGTCCTGCTTTTGATCGCCAGTGCTGAAATAAAAATGAGGTAACTATAACAGGGCCCATCTTAGCAGACTCCCAGACCTTAGCACAGCTGACTCCATAATGGAAGTACCATTTGGGCCATAAAACTCAGCACATAGACAGCAGCACCTGCCAAAATGGAAACAAAGGCCTAATCTATCAAAGTCCATAGTCCTGGGAAAGTCTCTAAGTGTACTAACTGTGTGTTTTGGCATTTGTAGTTCTGCTTCTGACTAACTGTTCTTGTTAACTGAAGTATGTCAACCCAGAACATTGTTTTTGTGCTTAAAAGCTCACTCTGAGAAAGGCTGGATGCTAATAACAACTTCTATTGCCTAAGCAGTCTTTCCTGGTGTACACAACAGTATCTAGCCAAGGTCATCCAACTATTAACAGTAAAATTAATAGCCAGGGAGATAGACAGGAGATTCTCCAGTTCTGAATATTTTATCAACTGTAGGTGTTTAGAGGGTAGAGCTCTGCTGAATCCAGCAAAATACAACTCCACATCACCTCTGTAAGCCATTTTCCAAAACACAGACCCTAAGAACAGATACAGATGGGGCAGCCCATGTGCACAAATCCACAAAACGAGAAGCAGCTCTTTCAGGCTGTCTTCGTATCAAAAACTTCCTGGGGTTAGAACTGTGGCATTTCTGACAGTACCTGACTAATACAGAAGTATAGGCTCACAGCCATCCATTGGACTGAGCACAAGGTCCCCAATGAAGGAGTTAGAGAAAGGACCGAAGGAGGGGAATCTGAGAAAGGAGATATTGTAAATAAAGAAAACATCTAATAAAAAAAAAAAAAAAAGGAACTGTGGCATTATCCACGCTCTCATAAAGAAATCCCGATGCTGATGAAACCTAGAGACACTCTGTACACCTGCACATTATAAGTATGTGTTGAACCACCAGTCCAAGTTCCTGGAATGTGCAGTGGATCTATATATTGTTATAAATACGTCAAAAAAGATTTGCAAAAAGCCAAAGGAAACGACACAGCATTTTGCGCATGATGCATGTCTCAACCTGTTCAGCAAAAAGCTTTAAAGAGTGCTACAACATGGACAGCCTTACTTGAACACCTCATTTTTCCACATACTAGAGGCTTCAAGAACTAGAAGTGGCCCGGTCTCTCTGAGTAAAAGAGCTCTTGACCTTATCTGACTTTGAGGAGTGAGGTCACTTAACAAGGTAGAGGAAAAAATGTCAGCCAAAGGCTCTAGTGCATAGCTGGCATCGCTGGGTGCCGTGCCCTGCACCGTGTATTTCTGTCAGTCGTATGTGGTGGCTGCTCTCTGCCTTTCATTCTGTTCTACCCTAGCTAGTTCACAGTGCCCACAGTTTAATAAAGAAACAAAATATAAAGGTTGGCCTTCTCCTTCCTTGGACATCACCTAGCTTGGAAGCCAAACATACTTGAAAGTTTAGAATCCAAACTGTCTCCCAGCCAAGCGGTGGTGGCACACACCTCTAATCCCAGCACTTGGGAGGCAGAGGCAGGTGGATTTCTGAGTTCAAGGCCAGCTTGATCTACAGAGTGAGTTCCAGGACAGCCAGGGATATACAGAGAAACCCTGTCTCGGAAAAAAAAAACAAAAACAAAACAAAACAGTCTCCTCCCACGGCTCTGTGTCTGAGTTTACATTTTCACTGTTCATAAGGACACCCACTATTTTTGAGACATTTTCCTCTTCTAAGCTAGAAACTCTTAGTTCTCTTTAATCAAAAAGGGGCTTTTATGTTAAGCTAAGGGATTATCATGAGGGGTGGGACGATGGCTCAATAGGTAAGAATCCTTGATGCTCCAGCAGGAGGATATGAGTTCAAACCCCCAGCATCCACATATAAAGCCAGGGTTGACTGAAGGTTCATTCTATTACAGTACTTGGGGGCTTGAAGGGCATAAACAGGAGGCTCAATGGGGTTTCCTACCTACCAGCCTTAATCCAGATTCAGTGAGAGGCCCTCCAGATTCACAAGAATCCTGAAGCTATGTAGGAAAATTCAAGTTGACAGTAAAGGTAAGAACCTAATCATTTTTAAAATAAATCCTGACAATTCTTTAAATAGTTCTTGCTATAACACTGAGGACACAGCCATTAGTCCTTGCTTGGTATGTTTTAGTCCAGACCGAGAGGCTGGCAACACATCTTCTGTGAGACAGAGTCTGGAGGTGCTAATTCCAGGAGGCATCAGTGGTTGGCTTTGGAAACAATCCAAGAAAAGCATAAGGCCTGAGTTAATTCCAGGCAGACTGAAAGTCATGGTTCTTTAGAGTGGGACCCAGTTCTCAAAGTAACAGATCCTCTTCTAACTGGATGAACTGTCTACAGATTCCTGAGGACTGTGGACTATCCTATGTAGTGACTGTATGCACAGATCTGCGAAACTAATCCATCCCCTGAACCCTTTAAGAAACTTGAAGTTGGTGGGCCCTCATTTTCTGTAACATCTAAATATTTGTAACTCCACAGGCCATAACTCAAGCCACTCTCCACTTAGTACGCTGCATTCCATGCAGCATAATTCTATCAGGATGAGCCTTATCACCCTTGTGCCATTGGTTGAATGAAAAATGCAAAGATGTAACACGCTGGATGACAAGCCTCTATGACAGACAGTGAATGGGTGCTCCATCCAGCCCTGTGCACCTGAAGACCAACAAAAACTACTTTCCACATTTCTCAAAAAAGTTAAGAGAATCAAGATTTTTTTTTTTTTTTTTTGAGTAAAACCAGGTTCCAGGCCGTGAACATGCGAGATTGCTTAGAAGAGTCATTTGTATTCACAGCTGTTACAAGCAATAGCAAGAAACAGTCAATAGGTATGGACAGGTGGCTGTAGGCACATTCCCATGTCAAGAGTGACCTAGGAAGTGGCAGAGAGTAGTACACCACATACCCAGCTGCGACCTGAGGACCTATCCACCATCCATATCCATGTTCTCATACTTGCCAAGAGACTAGTGTAGTCTCCGTGTGGCGTGAAAGGGCCCGCTGGTCACCAACACAAGCCTTTGAGTAGTTGTCACACACACACACACACACACACACACACACACACACACACACGACCGCAGCAACTCTTAGAAAAGAAAGCATTTAAGTGGCAGGGAGCATGGCAGCTTGTGGGCATGGTGCAGGAGTACAGGGGTATATCATGAGAAAGGTGTTCATTCTGTCTGCATAAGCTTTCATCATGGCTCGATAACTAGCCCTTGCAGAAAAATCTTCAATGCCAGTATGCTTTTGCTCTCAGAGTAACACATGGCCCAGGTGTGTGGATTTAACAATATAACATTTAAGAAAAGTACCCAGCGCTCTCCCCCTCTTCTCTTTCCAAGCTACTGCCCCCCCCTCAATTAAACCTCTTACACATGGAAAAAAAAAAAAGAAAGAAAGAAAGAAAGAAAGAAAGAAAGAAAGAAAGAAAGAAAGAAAGAAAGAAA